>JAAKBD010000111.1:0-83864 GCA_012656105.1 Phytophthora syringae
CTCTCCACACATGTCACATAGAAGCTCTCGTGAGATACTTTGACCGGTACGATATGGGTGCGATGTTACGAGTTCGTCCAGTGCTTGAACGGGTCTAACATGTGTTGCTAACCTATACAGAAGTCCGAATGGAAAAGGAGAAGGCTTACACTCAAGCGATTGTGGTGCTCCTGGTGCTGTGGACGGCGACTATCAAGAACCTGCACGATCATTTGAAGGTAGTTGAATTCCTACCAGTATGTACATGCTAGCCAGCTCACCCTATGGTGTATAGTTCGACCGGGACAAGGAGAAGGAACGGGGGCTTACACTGCGATTGTGGCGCTCCTGGAGCTGCGGACGGCGACTCCCAAGAACCTGCTCGATCATTTCAAGGTAGTTGAATCGCAACCTGTATATACATGTTAGCCAGCTCACCCTATGATGTATGTACAGAGCCATCTACAATAACCACTTACATCAATCCCAGAGGCCACGATGGGAGCAGTGAACCCTGTGTGCTTCGTGATCGCTTCTTATTGGAAAAGTTCTAACACCAGTGGAGGACGACAGACGAAGGAGCAATACCACGAGGTAGCCTCAACGGGTTCATGAAAGGCGATCGCCCACCCATCACCCACATTTCCCGGAACCTGCATTTCAGCAGCAATTCCGATTCAAGAGTGCTGACGTATCGCGTTTGGAAGTTGCGACCAGTCGTCGAGGTGCTACGAAAGACGTTCCAGGAGAACTATATCCCGCCGCCTGTCATGGCCTTTGACAAAGACATGGTCCCGTCTCGCTCCACGATCAACCGCATGAGTGTCTATTTGAAAGACAAGTCCCACAAGTGAGGCACAATGATGTTTCTGATGTACGGCTCTTAAACAGCCTACTGCATTCGGTAAAGAAGATCGTGCCTTCGGGCTCGCTTTGTGTTTTTGTATTCAAAGTTCCCGTATCGTGTCTAATACAGTATTGTGTATATTCTACTGTGTCTTGTACATCTTTAATGTGTATTGTGGAAAACGTCAAATGCAAGCTGATAGCACACTTTGCGATGCGAGGTCTGACCCCGCCGCTATCGTACGGAATCTGCGGTACTCGGAAGCGCCGGCATCGAGCCTGTAATGTTTGCTCGGTGATGAAGGAAGCTGACGTGGCGAGAGGCGGTGAAACGACATTCTACTGTAGTGGCTGCAAGCTGAAGACGTCCCCACAGAATTCTGCTTCGTCGCGTGTATTCTTGTATAACAAGATAAAGTATACGAGGCATGGTGAAGCGGTCACCTGCTTTACGATCTGGCAGAAACACGGGCGGACGACGCCTTGATTCCGAAGTCCAGCGACGCAGACAGAGGCCACATCCGTGCCCAGAAGCCGTGGAAGTCTACCCGAGTCGACCTGGTGCCGAAGCAGGAGAAACGAACGAGGGCCCGCGGGCTCTCCTTAAAAGCACGTGTTATTCAAAAACAGGACAGCTAGAGTAGTGAACTTCACTGTGAAGTGCCGTTCGCGATGAAAAGCTGCGCTCTCGATGCCGTTCGCGATGAAGAGGAGCGTTCTCGATAGCTTATCGCTGGAAGTGTTGATTGATAAGATGCGACCTCGACAACAGACCTCGAGGCTGTCAATAGACGGAAATATGGATTCAGCGCATTCAGCAAATAGGCCCGACATTCTACCAATCGACGGGAATAGGCATTCGACAGATTCAGCAAATTCTCCATCGCCGCGCATGCAGCAGCTGCAGCGCCCTGCGTTTCCGCCATGGGGCTACACCATTGTGTCGTCGAACCTCACTACACTTACACTCCAACGGCTCCTCCGAGCAGGTCGTGCAAATTACAATCCCGTCTTCAGAGAGGTGGGGGTGCTCATGATGATCCGTTTAGACGGCAGTCTCGTGTTACACGAATAACACGTGATTTTTAACGAGATCCCGCGGGCCCTCGTTAGTTTCCCCTGCCGAAGCGTCTTCGGAGTCGTCCGCAGAGTCCGGAAGTGATGATAATCAGTGCAAGCGCCAACGCCACGACACCGACTAGCCGGTGTGCATCTCTATCAGCTCATCGTGTTACTTGTTTTCAATATACCAATGCATTGCTGATTCCCATGTGTCTTTTTTCCTATATTTCAACAAATGTAGGGACAGGCTCACACTGACTTTGTGAGATTTTTGTACTTGGGAGACATATTAGTCGAGCTAGTGTGTCTTCGCTATACAAGTTTTACTGGTCGATACACGATAGCAAGGACTTGGGGATATCGGGTTAGGGGCGAGACCCGACTCTTGCCAATACACATTAGCAAACACCTTGCGCACAGTATACCCACCCATCCTCATGATAAATCATAACGTGTATGGGGTTTCGGTAAATGAGCGCAACCAAAAGGGCTCGCGCTGGGGGGCTATTGGTTGGCTCTGAGAGACTGTAGCCATTTCGTAGTGACGGTTAGGTGGTGTGTGACACACCACCATACCCCTTGGGTGTGACTTGTCACTCTTGAGTGTAACCCCGTTACATTCACGGTCGGTCAGTCAAAAATGAAATATTGAGGTTGCTTAATCAGCGTCTAAATCGGCTGATTAGGAAACGAATGGGCAAAGCAGCTGGTTTTCACAATAAAAAAGGATGGTAATCTATCGAGGAAACGATATAAACACATGAACGGATCTGACCAACACAGTAACTTTCCAGCACAATACGCAACGCCGGTGCTGGCATCGACCGCCTTTGGTGCAGCTTGCGACATTCCAACTGCCGGCTTACGACACGTCAACTATCTGTTGTGGACCACGCCATATAAACTTCTGAGCTCGTCGAATATGTGTTGTGGACCACACCATATAAACTTTTGAGCTCGCTGGATCGCATACGTTCCCTTCACCCTCAATCACCACCGCCACCACACGCCTCGCAGCCCAGCACACGCAGACACCCAATGTCTGGGCTTAGCGCGGCGGATCTCGGCCCAGAGACTCTGTACGCAGGTGACACGATAGAGTATTACTCTATGGCGTTCGTGTGTGGCGACGCAAGACGCCATCGCACGGTCGTTATACTTGCCATCGACACCACTGAAGGAGAGCTGTTACCGCTGACTGTCGACACTGAAGAGGCCCTCCCACTGGAGATGACGATGAAGCGATATTCAGATCGCTTTGGCCATCGCTCCAAGGCCGACGGCGTCAAGTGGCGAAAGCTTCGCCCGTTCAAGCTGGTAGCGCGCAGCTGGAATAGCCCGACGCGAGCCAGCGCGTTTAATCATGCCGTACAAGGGGCAGTTTGACAAGCATTTGCTGCTGTCCACCGCGCTGAACATGCTCCACGTGAGGAACTCATCATGGTCTCTGAAAGCATGACTACAACTATCCCCATGACGCTCGCGGAACGAGTGAGTGATGTATCGGCGTCCAGCGCAGCGAATACGCGTGAAATGGCTCCTCCGACAGATGCACCACGCACTACAAGCCCTGTACGTTGTATTCTGCGCGAGGATTGGCAACCCGTCGACGCGGACGTCGCGGCAGATCAAGTATTAACTGACACCGGAGAACCAGTAGTTGCGCAAGCGGCCAGCAGTGCTGCATCTGTTGGAATGAGGCACCAGCTTCGTGTAAATGCTATACCAACCCGTGGTCAGAACCATGCACATGAGGATTCGACCGGCAGCGAAGATCAAGAGCCCCAGCACGCAGTCACGTTGGCGGACTCGCAGTTGCTCGCCGTGCGTGACTACCTCAAATCAATTCCAACCCGACTCCAGCGAGCGAAAATTCGCCACCAGGCCAAGAAGCGACCGGGAAATTGGCATGTTCCGCAATCGAGGAAGCGCCGCGACCAAAAGAAATGCGGTGTGACCCGCAGCGGTATGATCGTTTATCACGCGCAAAATGTGAAGGCTCGAACAATCAAGGAAATGCTGCGACTTCCCGGTGTTAAGGCACGCCTTCGGGCTCTGCACATTCGGAGGCCATTGTTCGTCCAGTCTATCGTTGAAGACACGCCTGTTCCGACGGAGGAGCTGTGGCCAACCTCTGTGAAGCCCATTTCTGAGTCTCAAGTACCCGAGGGTCTCGCGTTTGCGGACATTGGCGACGGAGATCCGTGCGAATGCGTGGGAGATTGCTTCATGGACTCATGTCTAAACGCCCTGTTGTCAATTTATTGCACTCCAGACTGCTGCCAATTGGACGGAGCTTGCAGCAACTCGCCACGCAGCCACCCAGCACTAAAACTCTATGACACTTGCCGCGTCGGCCTTGGCGTACACGCTACCGCATGCATTGAAGTGGGTGATATAGTCGGTGAGTCCGTCGGCCGTCTTTTCGAGTACCCCGCCGCCAGCCAGCGCAGGCAGTAAAGCAGAATAGCGGCTATACAATGTTGCTCAACACCAAGTCCCTGTCTGGCAAGTTCGTCTACATCGAACCGCTTAATTGTGACTCGATGATGCGCTTCATGAGCCATCCAACGTCGAGTTCGTGGAGATGCAGAACGGAGCCAACGTGAAGGTGCTTGCGAGGATGGTCAAGACCGTTTATCCGGGTACGCAGCTTACAGTCAACTACGGCGAAGAGATCTGGTTCAAGTGCGTGTGCTACTCGTGCTGGGTTGATTCCGATAATGATGGAGAGTGCGAGAAGGCGACAGAGAGAAAGTAGGTCAGTGGAGGATAACACAACGTTTTGGATCACATGCATAGCTATTCAAATGAATATCTGCTCTTCCTTCTACAAGCGAGGACTTTGTCCACATTTGTGTTCCTCGCGTGCAATGTTTTGATATAGCTACTATCAGCATCTTGACTACTCAGCTCCTGGGCATATTTGAAGCAAAGGAGGCTGGATCGAGCCATGCCGTAGTGCTGGAGTTGTGTAGGAAATGCTTGGGTGGAATCAACTGCTTATTTATGCTGGAGATAGATTGCCGACAAAATAAACGTTCTGCAACAAGCATCAAAGTGCTGGGCTCGTTTTAAGTTTTGTAGGAAATGCTCGGGTGGAAGCAACTGCTTGTATATTCAGGAGACAGATTGCGTCGACGTCAGCTTTTTCTTCTTCGGCACGGGTGCGCTGGTGGTGTGCTCGCCGTACTCGTACACAGACGATTTGTTGGAGTCAAGATTGAAAGATCTCCCGCACTGTCAAAATCCGTCGGAATGGGACTACCGATGCCCAGCAATCTTTCTGGAACCAACCCGGTCACGCTGCGTGCGAGGGTTGAAGCCAAGAGCCTCTCTCGCCACGGAATGCGCCTCGCCACTGTCGCCCGCTGCGCTGACAGGAATGTTGGACCTCCAGCACTGTCAAAATCCGTCGGAATGGGACTCCCGATGCCCAAGAATTGTGGTGCTAATGTGTGCGAGAAAGCTGGACTCGATGGTTAGCGACCACAATGATGGCTATCAATGCGGGGACGTGGCGGATCCGCAGGCTAAAGTGATGGATCCGGACTAAGATAGAATAGGGGATCTGGGGTACGCTTTGTGTACACATTTCTCAGGTAAGTACGAGCGACGATCATTTAAGTACGCGTCCGTACCTAGTAGGCCGTAGTGTAGCCATAGCATACAAATCACTAGTGTAGGAGCTGGCGGCCGTCAGGAGCCAGTCATAGGGGATCCCTTTTAGGATGGGATCCTAGAGCCGAAGTCGGCCATAGAGTAACTTAAATCAGACACGAATTTGCTTGGAAGTGCATAGCTGGTTATTAGTATTGGGATTACATTGGCCCATACTTTAATCAAGTTAATACACGCATTCCTTGCATTTAGCGGCAGTTACTAGATAAGCTTGGCTAGTGCTCGCCCTTCGGCTCTCACCCCTCAACTCCAACGCTAAGGTAGCGTCAAGCATCGTAAAGGAAAGGAACGGATCACGCATTTCTATTGCGGATCCACAAGGTTAACCCCAACAAGGAACAACTCCGGATCACGCATTTCTATTGCGGATCCACAAGATCTACGGCAAGGAGCTCAAGATCTACAACTACGCGGATCCCTGTGAAGACTTCCACACGGATCCACCCCTCCCACGTCCTCCTCCGGACGTCCAAGCTTCTACAACTGCGCATCTCGCGACAACGAGAGAGCAGATCCAGCCAACCGACGGGTACACAAGGTGAACCTATCAGCAACCACACGGCCAGCGGAGTACCCCTCCGATAGTCGGTGTCCGGCACAGTGAACTAGAGGGTTTCAGTCTATTAGTCAAATTCTAGCTGATCCACTCTACCACAATGGTGCGCGTGCCCGGATCTCTTGGCGACGCGGGATATCACCGTGATTCCCTAGATGATGCGCAAGGAAGCAATGGATCGGGAGATGAAGCGCCGACGGAGATTGGATCACCGACGGCGTCGCTCAACGCTAGATCCACGGATCAGCAGAACCCTGGGAGGAGTTTTGCTGACGGAACTGAGGATGATCTTCTCGAAGAGAAACCTCACCCTCCTCCCCAGGTCCCGAAAGGGCCCCGCGGATCTCGACGCGAGTCAAGATCTGCCGGATGAAGAACCGAAGGCGCAAGTCGGAAGATCTTCGTCCACCAAGACCCATGCGGCATCAGGTGCTTCATCGAAGAAGAAGAAGACGAAAGCCGCACGGAAGAAACTCAAAGCACCTGAATCGGATGGCGAAGACGTGAATACGGGTACCCTGAAATCTTCCTGGTCGCGAACCAAGCTGAAGATGGCGTAGCGCACAACCTTGACGGACTTCCTGCACAGGGATCCGGTGATGCGGATCCTGCAGCCCAAGTTGCTCGGATCCATCACCGGACCTGTACACCCCCGAAGTTAACGGCCAACAAGTTGGAAGCAGCAACGGATCTGCTGAGGATGATGGAAGAGGCCGGTCTCACGGCCGGAGCATTCGACGCGGACGAACTTTTCCAGCTGAGCCGCGACAAGATCATGCTGTCTGCCGCCTCACTGTGCAACCAGCTGCATTCGCTGACTGGTGAGTTGCCAGCATCCAAGATGGCAGACATTGGAACGGTGAGTAAGCCCGTCACTACGACGGACAAGAAGGCAACGCCAAATCCGGCCAAGACCCCGGAGCCCCAGGCGACCCGCGTGCGGTCACCCGAGTCTCATACGGGATCCTCCTTGTACGCATCGGGATCCAGCAACTCGTCAGAGCCCCAGCGGATGTCGTTAGGACCGTCTGGTGGGGCGATGCTGCAGTCGCGCTCGGTAGAGGAACCTAATCCGAGCCCATGAGACAGCCTGCTAGAAGAACCGAGGGTGATCCCCACGGCACCGACCCAGAACTCGACAAGCAGTCTGGAGTCCTACTTCCAGGCAGCGATGTCACGCTTCCTGAGAGAGCAAGGAGCCCCAGACCTCCCACGCGATCGGTGCCCAACGCTGGTACGCAGGATGTGGAAATGGAGTCGGTTGGATCGGTGGGTCCTCACGCCGAACACTGGGAGTATGATCCGGACGATCTGCATCTGTCGAGCATGCGGCGCACAGCCGCCACATCTGCAGCGTTTGCACCGGCACCGGTCGGAGCGACCGCAGTCCAGCGGGTGAAGATCTCAGCCATCTCCGACCTAAAAGAGTTCACTGGCAAGGATCATGACGAAGAGCGCGCTCGGGGCTGGATCAGCAAAGTGAAGTCAGCATTCATGAGAGACCAAGCGACTGAGGAGGAGAAGTGCCTTACTTTCGCGGATCTCCTTACGGGCCCCGCACGTAACTGGTACCGACTGCTGAGTCGAGACACTCGTACGAAGTGGAAGGATCTATTGCACAGTTTGCAAACACAGTACTGCGGTCTGGGCGTATCGGTGGCCTGGCAATATTACCATGCCCGTAGACGCTCGGAGGAGACGCCTCTGGAGTTCCTATACCGCCTCAACGTTGCCGGTTTGCGGGCCAAGCTGAAGGTCAAGGATGAACGCGAAGTCCTGCCGCGAACATGTGGAACACTTCATCGAGACGTTAGGGGATCAAGAGCTCGCTCATCAACTGACGATGTTACGCTTTCCTGATGCCGACCAGCTTCGCGCGCTGGATCGGGCGAAGCTCCGACAGATGAAGCCTTCAGTCTCCGGCAAGTACCGACCCAAGCCGACGACAGCTCAACCCTCAGCTCCAGCTAGAGCCGTACGAGCTATCCACGTCCCCGACTCAGATTCCGAGCCTGGATCAGAGTCGGATGGATCGGATTCCGACGGGGAGCTTCGCCGAGCTTATGTAGCAGCGGCTACAGAACAATCGCCAGCGCCAGCAGTGGACTCCTCGCGTGAACCGGATCTGGGGCACCAAGCTCCAGCCCAAGGGGCCGGGCAACCGCAGTAAAGTCGACAGCATTTCGGTCGAGATGGGCAGCAACGGTGCACTCACTGCGGATCCCGCAAACATTCGGACCTCGGGTGTTGGAAGCGGTTGATCTGCCAGAAATGTGGCAAGAAGGGTCATCCATCGGATCGATGTTTCTTCGTCTGCCGAGGCTGCGGCGAGCTGCATGATCACGGCAAGTGCCAGATGGAGGAGTTCTACAACCTGATCCGCCAGTGGTACAACCCCAGCTCGCATCCCGGAGTCCTTCCGGCTGTAGCGGAAAAGATGTTAAATTAGGACGCTCGCCGGTGTTGAACCCGGTACGAGATGAGCGTTCTAGTTCAGTCATCTATGCATATGTGGAAAAGGAGCCCACGGTGAGCCAAGTTGGCAATCTATTTGGTAATACACGTGAGGTTCGCAATGGACGTACGGCTAAAGTGGGGAGTCTTCGACCTCTGGACGAGGACTACCGACGCGCGGAACCGACCATGACCCTGGATCTGGGTCCCGGTGAATCGCGTGGGTACTGGAAATACCACGTTCCCAGCAAACACTTCAAGCAAGCGAAAGCCTACAGCTCCATCAACAACGTCAAGGCTGTGGTACTTTCTTGATTCAGGATCCGAGGTGTTGATTATCGACGCCGCCTTTGCTCGTAAGGTAGGATGCTGCATCGATACAAGTCAACAACAAGAATGCCTTGGCATCGTTGAGAAGTTATATATCGCCATAGGCCGCGCACGGATCAAGCTCACCTTGGCACACTCTCTGGTGTACTATTACGACGTGTGGGTCGGTGATGATCTGCCACCGGACTACCAAGCCATTCTTGGCATGGGCTTCATGGTCACGGCTGGGGTCCGGCTGGATCTCGGCGACGGATCCATGCGCTTGCCGAACGAAGTGTGCGTGATGTTACATGGGCGTCGGCAGAATTTCAGCGCGCGGGTGCGACTTGTGGATATTGGAAGTATGTGGTACTCCAGATCGCCGAATCCGTTGAGCTCCAGATGCGCCTATACGAGAAGGAGGACGAAAAGTTGTGGTTAACTCGCGGGGAACGATGGGTGCCGACGCTGACCAAAGGATCAAGGCAGCGACGGTATCTCAGCATCACGAACCTCAGTAACGAACCACTGAAGTTGAACGGGGACCAGCTCATCGGGATGTGGCTCGCCGGGGATAATATCCCTCGACGACCGGGCTTCGTCTTGGAGGCATCCCGCCGCTACGGAGTAAAAGTGATACCTCGGAGGATGGGGCGACGGATGTCGCACCGCCGGAGGATATCAGCGGAGATGAGTCACAAGGCACAGTCGACGCGCAGACGGGAGGATCTGACTCCAAGCCAACGAGCGTCATTCCAACGCCGGCGGAGGCTCGCGAAGCTGCGGTCATTGGCGATCAAAACGAGGGGCGACGCGTTCAGTCCCGAGACCTCGCGCCCGAACTAGAGCCGATCGCCACACAGTCCGATGCTGCACGTTCCGTAGGGACGCCGGCAGAGGATCCCACTTCTGGCAGTCAGCTGTCTGAGTCAGGACAAGACAAAGCCGTGGATCTACCGTCCCTCAAGGGGCGCACGACGATTGCAAGTGCGACAGCCGAGGGGACGATCTTTCCACTCAGTTCGACCATAAAACGATTTGCGGAGCAGAGACCAAGAGCGGGAAGAATGCCGATGCTAGCGATGGGGCACTCCAGGACACAGAAAGCGTCACGGACACACCAGAGGAAAGTTTCTTGCAAGAGTCGAAGTCTACGACGACGATCCCCGTCGGAGCTCCCACAATTAGTCCCGCAGCGTCAACCCGCGATCCCAACCGGACCACGGATGCCGACTGCGAACTAGGGGCGGATGGACTGGAGCTCGTAATCGACAAGCAAGACGAGACCGGAGAGGATCTGCCGACGCCGACTGTGGAAACCAAGGAGGATCCACCGACGCCGAACGTGGAGACTGTGGAAACTAGGAAGGACGGAAGGACCTGTCGACGCCGAATGTGGAAACCAAGGAGGATCTGCCGACGCCGACTAAAAAAACGGAATTGGAGACACTAGATGCGGAACCCGAAGTCTGCTACCACGATGGCGGCATGCTACACGCGGAAGAAGTGGATGGCGAGATGGCCATGCTGCCAGAAGTGGCGCCTGCTACCATCGAAGTGCGGATCGAAGATCCGGATGTGAACACGAAGGAGGCAATCGATAAGTTGCGAAACATCATCTGGGCGGAGAGACACCTCCTAATCGGGAAAGTAAACGAGGTACGTCCCGCGGCGATCGGTATCGTGTGTGATATCGACGTAGGAGACGCCAAGCCGATCTCACAACGCGTGCGGAAGATCGCACCACTGTTCCGTGAGAAGGTGTCGGATCTGCTGAAGTGATTACTGTCAGCGACGATCATCAATCACTCAACGTCACCATGAGCTTCGCCGATCGTGGTGATCATCAAGAAGAATGGTGTGGACATTCGCTTGTGTATTGATTATCGCTTAGTGCATGGTCTCACGAAGTTGATGATCCACCCAATGCCGTTGATCAACGACTTGCTAGAGAATCTGGACATGGTACTCTGGTTCTGCTCTCTGGACATGGCGAGTGGCTTCTGGGTGGTGCCGATGACGGCCCGCGCCCGCGCGATCTCGGCTTTTATCACGCCGTTCGGCCTGTTCGAGTGGAACCGAATGCCATTCGGCCTCAAGAACGCCCCTCAGATCTACCGAGGCTTGTGGATAACGTGCTGTACGGATTTATGCGGATCCCGTCGGAGGCGGACCGGAAGCTGCTGAAGGACATCTTCGAGGATGGAGTGCCTGAAGACGTGGGCACACCATCAGTGTTGGGGCGTCGCTCATACATTGACGACATCCTGGTCACCGCCGAATCCTGGGATCAGCTCTGTGATCGTGTGAAGCTGATGCTAGCTGCGTTTAGCAAATGGAACATCTCGATCAGTGTGGCAAAACGTTTCTGGGGACTCAAGAAAGTGGATTACCTGGGACACAGACTATCTAGCGAAGGCTTGGAAGATCACCCGAAAGACTTGAGTGCGTTAGTGGATCTGCCGTTCCCGCGGTCACTACGTGCGATGCAGTCCTTCCTGGGCAGCTTAAATTACTACGCGCGATTCATCGAAGATCTGGCGGTATACGCCTCGGTGCTGTATGAGCTGCGCGAAGTGGATTTCGCCGCGATGCGAGAAGAAGACAAAGCGAACGTCAGGGAAACGGATGTACTGTCGTCGACGGATCCGAAGTGGGCCCGCGCCGAAGCCGCATTTGTAACGCTGAAGGGCAAGATCGCGACCACGCCGATCCTGCGTCACTTCGACCCGGAAAAGGAACTGGTGATCATCGTGTACGCCAGTGAGTGGGCAATATCGGCTTCGTTGGTGCAAGATCACGACGGCACGTACCTGCCAGTGATGTTCTCGAGCCGAACCCTGAAGTCGAACGAGCTAAACTACGGTGTCGTGGACAAAGAAGTGTTAGCACTGTTGCGAATGCTGGATATTGGCTATTCAATGCTGATCGGACGACCCATCAAAGTGTTAGCCCGACATTCAACGCTGACCTGGCTATTCCGCGCAGCCGGATTGCAGGGGCGACTTGGACAATGGGCCGCTCTGCTGCCGCCTTGGACGTTGGAAATCACGAAGTGTACACGAGGCGAAAATGAGATACTAGGATCACTAGCGGCATGTGTGACGCCTCGAGCTAAGGTGGATCAAGCCCTCGCGGCTATTGCACCGCAGAAACCCCGATCCCGACTGTAGCTGCCAACGAGTCTTTGCTGGTAGCCAGTTTTGACGGGTCTGCGCGAGTGAAGCGCGGCGGAGGTGCCCACAGCGCGGTGATCTGGAAGCTGCCCGAGTGGACCGATGTGAAGGCTGCGTCAGGGCATGCTCCGGATATGACGGTCAATGAAGCGGAATACAGCGGCCTGCTGCTATGCTTCGACTTACTGCAAGGACTCGAACAAGGACGGCTGGTGATCTGCGGCGACTCGAATCTAGTGATCCGCCAGATGAAGGGCGAAATCGAGTGCAAAGCGCCGGCACTGACGCTACTACGTCAGAAAGCGTTGCACCGTTTGCGGACCTGGCCAGAGCATGATTTGTTACATGTCAAGCGCGCGTGGAACGCTAGCGCAGACAGTCTAGCAAGTGCTGCACTGCAACTAGAAGCTGGGGTGACGGTGACGGAGGAGGAATCGCGAGAGGACCTAGTAACCCTGAATCGACTTCCGGAGATCCTGACTACGGCAGCAGAAGAGACGCCTTTGAGGATCTCGGCCATGGCGACCAGATCCCGTAAGAAAGCGAGCAACCCCTGTGTTGCAAGAAGAGGCAATCCGTCAGATGAGATTGGAACGTATCGGTCAAGCACAGGACGAAGAGGTGTGGATCAGCAATCTGAAGAAGTATCTGAATGGAGAAGTGAAGGATCTGGACGATCTTGACGAAGCGTTGCTCCCCGAGGATAGCTGGACGCAGGAACCTGCTGAAGGCGAATACGAGGTTGATCGGATCACGAACGTCAGATCCGGACGACGCACACGGTATGGGCGAGCGCTGCGTGAATTTGAAGTGTACTGGAATGGTTATGAAGAACATACCTGGGTAGACGAAGTGGATCTGAATTGCGGAGCGCTACTGTTCGAGTTCCTACGGGATCGCGCTAAGAGGAACCGATTCCAGGCGATGCAGTCGCAGGAGGAAAGTTAGACCGGGGCGACCTGCTGAGATCGGTTGGCGATCACGGTGGAAGAAGTTGGAGAGACACTGCGGGTGGCCGCAGTGGAAATGGAGGAGGATACCCACCAAGATCGGTTGGCGATCAGGGTGGAAGAAGCTGGAAAGACACTGCGGGGTGGCCGCAGTGGGAATGGAGATGGTTCCTGCCGAGATCGGTTGGCGATCACGGTGGAAGAAGTTGGAGAGACACTGCGGGGTGGCCGCAATGGAGATGGAGGAGATGAGTCTGTATGTAAGCCAAGCAGCGGAGCAAAAAGCATAAGAAGGTGAATAACATGTATTGTGGAGTTATGAGGTGCGGAAGACGGCCCGACTACGAGAAGCAGCCTAAATCATGTCATGGGGCACGAACTTGGACTGGAGGCGCGATCGCGACGGCCGGGTGATCTTGAGTGGTCCCACGGAACTGGTTCCGCCATGGATCCGCCGTGTCGCACTCCGTGAGCGCCCTGATCAAGTTGGACGGGAGCACCCGGCCCGCGCGGATGACCTCACGCCCCGGGTACCAGGAGCCGTCCTCGGTGGCCAACGGGAAGTGCGTGAAGAGCAGGTCGAGATCGCAGCAGCCAGTGCGACGGATCCGTTCCAGAATGCGGTCCACAAACCCACGCCAACGCTCTCGACCATGCGAAATGCGATTCTTGCGCCCACGATACAGGGTTGCGTAGAAGGCGTGCTTGTTCTTCAGCGGGCCCGGGATCGGAAGTTGTGCGATCTCTCTCAGATGCCCTGAGCGTTGGCCGCGAGGAAGAGGTCGAACTCGTCGGCGATGATGGTGATGTCGGGGAGCCTTGGGCGCCACGAATAAACGATAGGGGCCATGGAGTTTCCCGGATCAGGATCTCCCACGGTTTGAGAGAGTACTGGGCTTTGACGTTGGCCTCGATGACCAGCTCCGGGGCGTAGTCGCTCGACGCCAGGAAGTTTCCGACCGGGATCTCACGGGCAGGGAACAACCAGCCCGGGGTCATCAGGCGGGCGACGGCCTGAGGGTGTAGATCCGCAAGCGAAACGATTGATATCTGTGTGGGGTCCCACGGAGCCGCCTCATCGACATGCACCGCGCGTCGTTGACGGAGCCCAGAAACGAATCACTCTACCGGTCCGAACGGCTGGAACTCGGGGGCGTGATTCTCATCTGCGGCTTCGAAGTTCGTCTGATCCTGGGCCTGTGCTTCTTGAACGGCGGCCGTTAACGCCGGGTTGATGGCGTCTGTACGCGTGAGAGCGGAGGCGTCCTCGACAGCTTCGCGCGGTGTCTGTCGGTTCCGCGTTGTCAGAAGAGACCGAGGCCTGATCTCCGTCCGTGATCTCAATGGGCGCCACTGCCGATCCTTCAAGGTCCGAGAGGCGACGGCGCCGAGTGTCAGACCGAGATCGAGCTTGGATCATCAGAAGCTGCTCGTCCTGCGACCCATCGCTGGAGACGGACTCTGCAGACGAGTCAGAAGACTCCGCAGGGTCGCTGGGCGGCTCGAAGTTGACCTCGTGTTCACTCGAATCAGATGTCGAAGACTCCGCCGGTCCAGAAAAGCGCGTGGAAGCTCCAACCGGAGATCCGCGCGTCTCTGCGGCGGGAGATGACGTCTCGTTCCGCGGAGCCACCCGAGCTTGTTTCCGGGGTCGAGGTGAAGACGGGGAGTGAGATCCGCTCCGGAGGCGGCTGGGAGAGCGCGATAGTGCGCGGCGAGGCGAGTCAGACGCAGCCGAAGCACCCCGAAGCATCGTAGTGGCCAGACTGGCCAAACTTTGCAACGCCGTGGCCCGCTGCACCCGATCCGCTTCGAGCGAGTCGAAGTGCTCACGCAGACGGCTGTACGTCTCTTGGATATCGCTCACCATGGTGCGATATTCCAAGATGTCCATGGCGAACTCCTCGTTATCGCGCTCGGTGGCGCGCCGCTCCTGGGCCACTTGATCCAGTGAAGCTTGTACTCGTGTAAGATCGGCGTGAGCCGGATCGCGTTCTTGGACGGAGGTGTCCCGCTCTGCACGAATCTGGGCCACGTTGGCGGCGTGCTCCTGGTCTTGGGCATCTTGTTCCCATTGGAGGATCCGCGCCGCGAGGGTCGCGTTCTCAGCGCGAAGACGATCGATCTCCACTCCGCGATCTTGCAGAGCACGACGAAGGTCGTCCCGCTGGAGCGAGAGACGCTGCTGGTCGTTGGCCACCTCTTGGAGGGCGTCCCGTTCTTCGGTCAGCTCCACGCACCGCAGCGAGACCGACACTGAAGCCGTCTGGCTGTCCGCGTAAGCGTATTCCCAACGCCGCGCAGACTGGTTAGCCTGTCGCAGATCCGCACGCAGATCGCGTGTGGTGACGGCATTCTCCCCACCTGCGCTTGGGCCGTGTCCCGATCTTGACAAGCGGCGTGAAGGAGCCGTTCCTGCACCAACAGTCGCTGGTGACGCGTGTGGAGCTCGAGTTGATCCGAGCGGCGACTCTCCAGGACCCGGTCCAGTTCAGTACGAAGGGTCCGGCGGTCATCTCGGAGAGTGGTCACCCGTCGAAGCAACTGGTCGCGTTCATGCTCCACTTCGGTGAAAGCGGTGCGGACTCGGATCCGAGCCTGCACTGCATCGGAGCGATCTACCTGAGCTCGTTGGAGCTCTTCCTCGCGGGCCGTGAGGCGCGCGATCAACGACTCGATCTCTGACCGAAGACGGACCACATCTTGAGCCAGTGCCGGTGGAGCGCGATCAGTGCCTTCATCACCTCGACCAGCAAGTTGAGTTTCTAGGTCCGCGGCGTACGTGCCAATGCTCGAGCTCTGCGGACGTGTCCGCTTCGAGGGCCGTGTAGAGCGCCCGCAGCTGATCGTTGTCAGCCAAGTCGCCCCCAATCGCTCCGCGCGCGATACCGCTTCCGCCGTAGTGATCTCCAGGTGCCGACGGATCTGCTGGGACTGGTCGTAGCGCAGTTGCGCGAACGCCACGAACTGGCGAGCCCTCTCATAGTTAGGCCGCGTTGAGGCGTGCAGCTCTTCGTTATGTCGACGCGCGGCCGTCAGCTGGGCGAGAACACGCTGGTATGCGTCCAGCAGGGTGTCGTACCGGGACGCGAAAGTTCCCCAGGAATCCGCAGCAGCTCGCAGCGCATCTCGATCTGGCACGAAGGGCGTAACGCCGGCCGAGGGATCGGGGGCGCGTGGTCGCAATGCGCGCAGGGCACGAGCGCGTCCTGGACAGTTTGCCCCGCGAAGACGGCGGGCCGCGTCGAGGCTGCGTCATCAGGAGCCGAAGATCCCGTGGCTGGCATTGGCTGAGCGATAGCCCAAATTTGCCCGAAATGAACCGGCTTTAACACTCTTGAACAGTCGCCCTCCATAATTTTATCGAAAGCCTTGACTTTTAGTTTAGTTGGAACGAGTGGAAATGCACTTATAAGCGTCAGACCCATTTTGGGTGGTGTGTACACATTGCTCACTTTCCGAAGGCCAGAAACGAAAATGCCACACACGCTAGATAGTCCATAGGCACGCGACAGACTTCAATATTACACGCATCGCTAGCTCCCATACCCATGGTGAAAATTACAAAAGCACAACACTGTAGAGGCAGCCGTCTAGAAGAAAACGCCGCGAACACACCGCCATTGCCCTCTCCTGTATAGCATGTGAGTGTGGAAGGAGCAGTGACTGTGCATTACTGTAAAACCATTCCTAAGTACGTGTACTCAAAGACTACCTGTACATCTACCCCGGACGTGTACATTGGTGACGTTTCTAACAGGGGAATACGGTACCGTATTTCGCATGTAGACCAACACACCCCATGCTTCACATGCAAATCTTCCCTGTCAAAAGTGATGCTTCAAATTTATGAAAAAGAAAAAGTTATTTTTAGACAGTCGCCTCTTTGACAATGACGTCTTCCTGGTCAAACTCGTGACTGTCGTCTAGATGTGGTCCTTCAAGTAGCGATAACCTCTCAAGCTCTGAAACCAAAGAGCTCGCTACCATACAAGTCGCACTCGGTTGCAGCTTGCTCCCTCGAAACGCATTCGAGATGACCTGCTCGGACAACGAGTCCCATGCACGCCGTACCCAGCCACAAATTTTGCGTCTATCCGGGGGTAGTAGCTTGAACTTGATGCCTGCAGTGCGGGGCTGTAGAATCTGGACTCGCATGTCGTCGTGCCAAAGGCGACGCAGGTTGGACTTCAGCGGAAAGTTCCAAGCGACGTCTGCCGGCTGAGAGACAGACGTCGCTCGTGGTGGGACCTTCATCAGCACCATATTGATTGACGCAGCGTAGTCCTCGACCTTTTTGGTCCAATGGCCGCTAAAAACGTCCCACAAGAGCAAAATGGGCTCTTTTGGGAAAGGTCGGTTTCCAAAATGGCGTTTCAGAAAAATAACGGACAGACCTTGATTCCACCACCCTACGAACACCGAAATGAAAACAATTAGAAACGGCCATTAGGTATTACGAAACAGAGCTCAAACCTGTGCTGTTGCCATGGATAGCCAAGCCTTTGCTCTCCAAAATGCTCATAACATCTTTCCAAACACGGGCACCAAACCCATTTCTGTCCTTGACGTTTTTTGCTTGAGTTTCTTTAACTTTGGATGGCTTCACTTTCATTACAACGAACGGTGTGTATTTATTGCCAGCACTGTCGCCAAGCAGCATGGCAGTGACGCGCTCCTTCGATGCCCCGCTGCATCTCACCCAGACAGCCTTCTCACCACGCTTGCTTATCGTCTTCTTAGCTACATACTCGAAAAACGCGGCTTTAGAAATAGCGTTAAAAGGCGTTAAATAGCGTTAAAAGCGTTAAATAGCGTTAAATAGGGGTTAAATAGATGTTACCTGTCTGGTCTGCGTTATAAACGCGTTTGATTCCCAGGTCTTGCATTGTGGAGGCCACTTTGGCCGCAAACTCGGCTGCAATTGCAGCAAGCTCGGGTGGACAGACTTGACCTTGGCGTGTAGGAGCTCGTAAGCTAAAGCGGTGGCGCCTTTTGAAGCCGTTCAGCCACTTGTCTGACGCCTCGAAGTCCTTAACACCACCTTCTTCGGCAACTTCACGCGCCTTAACGGTCAGCATTTCGGTCGACACCGGAACGCCTTCCGCTCGCAACTCATTAACCCAAACTACCAACGTCGTCTCCATGTCACTAGATAAAATAGTTGCAGTTCCTACCTTTCTAATCTTCTTGTGCTCGTTCTTGCGAGAGCTAGCTGCGTCTTGTAGCTTAGCGCTCTCTCGTTTCCATCGCATAATCTGGACTCGTTTGCTTTGGTATGACTTGGCTGCTAGGGTAGGGTAAAACTGAGCCACGGTGGCGCGCATATCTTGGTTCTGTCGAGAAAAGCAAGGACAGTGAGCTTTTTCCCGACAGTTTCGGCGTTCATCTTGTACTGCTGTACGTGGCGGCCGATGCCACCTCTGCGCGGGCGGCCCTTTGGCTTCGGCTTCACACGAGCCATTTGAGAACTGATGGGTGGTGGACAGTTTTTAAAAAATGCCGTCACTCTTTCGGAATAGTGGTCTGTATCTCTCTACATGCGAAATCCTGTAATCGGATTGACGCACAACGATTGGCTGAAAAAGAGGTGTATCTCTCAAGGTGCGGTATTGGTCTACATGCGAAATACGGTACTGGAGTACCGGTAGGTGACTTTGACAAATTTGGTGATGTTCCTAGTACAGTAGCGCTTACCAAACTGAAATGCCTGCATGTCTTGCGTTGATCCGATAGTTCACTCCTGCCAACTGATCCAAGGTTGCATCACGAATGATACAATAGTGGACACAGTATCCTGGATACAGAGGCGGACGTCAAAGTTAATGTTTGCCTCAAACATCTGCACGGAGCCGATCCCAGGATGTATAATTGAACTGTATATGTAGTACTGTAGTACATGCGCGCCAATGCGGTTTCATTTGCGAATTCGCTGTACAGCGCCCAAGCCGAATGACGTATCATTACCTCATTGCGTTAACGATATTGTTCAGCATCACTGCCAGCGTAGCGGTGGCACGTGATGAAACAACCCTCACCGATATTTCTAGCAGCGCGCTAACTTCAGGCAAGCGCGACACCCATGCGACGAGATTCTTGAGAATTACCGACACCGTACGTGACGATGATGAAGAGAGAGCAGGACTTTCAGTTTCTGCTATCGAGAAAGCCAAATCGCTATTCTCGTCGTCGACAATCACACCGGAAAAACTACAGAAGTGGCTCGACAACGAGAAAACTGCGGACGCAGTTTTCGCACGCATGAAACTTACCAAGGCCGGAGATTCGTTGTTTTATGACCCGCAGCTAACCACGTGGGTCAAGTATGTGGACGATTTGAACGCGAAGTACCCGACCAAAGCGACATCAGCAATCTCGACACTGACAACTCAATACGGCGACGACGCGCTGTATAAAATGATTGAATCTGCGAAGTATAACCCGCGTATGGAAGCTCTCGCGACCAAACTCCAAGCCGAACAGATTCAGCACTGGGTGGCTACCAGGAAATCCCCCGACGAAGTTTTTAAGCTGTTCAATCTCCAAAAGAAAGGGTGGCATTTGCTCACGAACGCACAGTTCGCCTCTTGGGTCAAGTACGTGGATGACCTGAATGCCAAGAATCCTGAGAAAGCAGCGTCGATGATCCCAACATTGAAAACTTACTACGCTGACGATGTACTTTTCTCGATGATTGACGCAGCGAAGAAGACGAAGGAAACAAAAAGTATCGCGGCCAAGTTGGAATCCCAGCAGCTTCAAGGTTGGTTGAGCAGTGGGAAAACGCCTGACAACGCTATCGTGCAAATGCGACTCGGCGAAGTGGGTGATGACCTTCTTAGTACCCCACTTTTCAGCACCTGGGCAAAGTACATGGATGATTTCAATGCGCAGTACCCCACACAAAAACGACAGTGGTTGAGGCCTTTACGAGGAAACTCGGCGATGAAGCTGTGGCGAAAATGATTGCAGCAGCCAAGGAAGTAGATGCAACGAAGACAATGGCGACGAAATTTGAAATTGAACAGGTGCGGGTATGGCTGGCGAGTGGTAAATCACCAGACGACATCTTCACGCTACTAAAGCTCGACCGAGCAGAGGGCAACTTCTTCAGAAACCCGCTTTTTAACGCGTGGCCTTCGTACATGAATCTCTTCAACAAAGAGAATCCAGGAAAAGAGGCGAGCTTGTTCAAGACTTTGACAACTCACTTCAGCGACGAACCTCTCATCAAAATCCTCGAAGTGGCCAAGAAATTCCCCAGTTTAGAAGCCACTGCCACCAAGTTGCAGGCACAACAGATCGAAAGTGTTCTCGCCAGCAAGAAATCCCCCTGGAAAGTTTTCAGCCTGCTTGGACTCGACGGCGATAGGAATAATGTTATCGGTAGCCCGATCTTCAAGAAGTGGCTCGGCTACGTCAAAGTGTATAACACGGAAAACCCGAAGATGACAGAATCCTGGTTCTTGATACTCCGCGCAAACCACAATAATTTGGAAGCGATGGTGTACAACGCACTGCAACACCCAAGTACAGTGAAGATGGGCAAAATGGTGGAGGCCGCACAGCTCAAGCGTTGGCTCGACGATGGAGACCTTCCTAAGTACACCTTGAAATGGATCACACAGCTCTGGGGGCAAGGTGATGTTCTTGCCAGTCCCCGTTTCGAGACGTGGACGAAGTATTTGGACGACTTCAACAAACGATACCCTGACAAGAAGACAACCGTGATCGATGTCTTGGACGACTTCTACGGCACCAGCAGTCTGGTGCGTCTGCTAACAGAAGAGAAGACGCCAGATAAACTGGTCACCGACTTGCTGGATGCGCTGCTCAATAAATCGGTGCTTGCGAAGGAAAGCCCGGCTTACCTTGCCAATATGCTCAGCAGCATGAAATTCAAGGACGAACTTATCGGAAGATACACCAAGAAATTCAACTCGGTCTGGGGAAATGCCTCTTAAGCGTTAAACGGCTAAGATGATTATGGTTCTTGGCATTCACATTTACTACTACACTGTACATTACTTCGAAGTGCATTGCTCGATCAGATACGACCCCTATATTAACCGACCTCTCCATGCAGCATTCCTGCTTAGCTTCTGCGCCTTCACCAACCCGGTCGCAGTCGACTCAATGGGTCAATTGCATCACCCGCTACCCAGTTGTCCGTTTTGTGGCTTTTTACGAATTTTGTCCGTCTGTTTCGTGACTTTTCGCTGGTCCAGCACGAACGAGCATCGGACAAGAGCATGGGGAATCTGCTGAGCACGTCGACATCTCCTCCGTCAGCGGAGCAGAAGGGGATTTTGAGGTCCGATGTCAAATCGCCGACTCCCAGGTCTGAGCCGTTATTCCTTGACGAAGTGGAGGCTGAGGCTGCACTGTGGAGTGAAGAGAGCATTTGCCGAACCATCCAACGCTTCTTCGGTTTATTGCCGGATTCACCGGTGAGTTCGAGGTTTTCAGATACTACGTAGTAACTGTTGACTACAGTAGAGATCATTGAAAAGGACGTTGGTGTTGGTGGAAAAGGGGAAATTTTGAAGAAGGAGCAGCAGTATCCGCTGTTCAAGCAGCGATCTTCGTACGAGAAATGAACTGCGAGGTGGTTCAAATTCCGTATCTGATAGTGTTTCCATTATGCTGTAGGGCGTTCGTGTTCGATGTTGGTAGTCGCATGGGGGCTATCACGACGATTCAACGGATCTACCGACGGTATCGGCGATTGAGAATTTGGCACGAGGTGAGCGACCACATGCTGCAACTTGCTCGAGGTCGACTGGCACCGAGTAGAGCTCAAGAGCAGGATAAGCTATCGACAGTTAGTTTTCGGCTGCTGTTGGCTGACGGGTTTTCGGCCAGCAAAGTTTGCATTTCGGGTGCGTTGAAGACAATTCAGCTACGACTAGTGCTGGATCCAGAAGCTGGGGAGTGCTACCTCACGTGGACGCCGTCGCGAAAGAAGAAGCCTCGAATCAATTTGCGTGAGTATTGCTTTGATTTGATAACAACAGGAGTTTTTATTGCTGACAATTGTTTGGCCTTTGTAGACGACATTGAGCACGTTATCGCAGTTCAGAAAGACGGGAACCCGGAGGCTCCACGATTAGCGAAAAAGTGAGTCACCGTCGTGGAATAATTATCGTGTGCAAGAGCTACCACCGCGGGCGTGTTGTTCTGGAAGTTGCGACCAAGCAGGAGCGAAACATTATTCTGCAAGGATTTGAGCGGCTACTGAACGAGATGATCTCGAACGAACCAGCCTTGGATGACGTTGGAGCGCTCCGTAATCAGCACCAGAGGCGCCAGAGTGTTATGGAGTTTTTAGCCCAGCGGAGGAGCCTACAGACGATTCAAGCGACTCAAGTCCAAGTGTGATTGTGACCAATCTTTCGCCGAGGAGGGGTCTGTGGCTATATATCGTCCAGAACCGCTGAGGCCGCTTTCAGAGAAGACGGAGGAAATAAACGCTCGTGACTCTTTTGCAGTCTCGGAATCCGCAAGAGCTGACGCAAAAGCTATCGAGCATTACTACCACACGCGCTTTGATGACTCGCCCGACAGCGCGATTTCGCATCCGTAGCAGCCGTCGAAGGCCTAACATGAAGTCCGGCATTAAGAAACAGGAGGTAAAGACCCAAGTAGAAGAACGCACTTAAAGTTAAGAGTGTTTCCATGACTTCACTTTTGCTGATCTATTGAGTTTCTCTAATCACTCTTGATATACTTGCTGTTAAGCGGGAACGTCTTCCCGTCTCGCTTCCGAAAACTAGGACTGTGCAGCGGCACGAACCAGTAGGGAAGTCTCTGAAGGTGCCGAAGATTTCCTGAAAGTTGCGCAGAATTCCCACGTTGTAGTAGTTGATGTAGTCGGGGTCGTCGCGCTTTTCGCAGTACTCGAGCGTGCTAAAGTTGCGAGCCACAAAGTACAAGTGCATCAAGTAGAAGCACGCGAGCGCCAGTCCCAGACACGCACTGCCGAATAATACACTCACCGCCTACAGCAACATCACCACTATCAGAACCGCCCAATACAAGCGTCAAATGATCCAGCACAAACCTGTAAATGAGGCGAGAAGAGTGAGAGTTTGCCGAAGAAGTAGAGCGTCGCTGCTCGGTCCAGACTCTCGGCCAGCACGTAGCGGAAGATCAAGCTGCTCTGGTACAAACACGTGGCCGAACTCCAGCCCAGGAACAGCACGAAGAACTTGTAGTTAAAGTAGCCGATGCACCTGCAAAGGACACAAAAGGCAGCGTCAACTTCTACTGTGCCGCCATCTGCCCCCCAAAAAAAAGGCTGCAATTTGTCTGTCCGTACTTGTTGATGTAGACGCAGTGGTGGTCCATCTTGAGCACGCACCGTCGGCACGTGCTGCAGTGGTGGGTCCGATCGGGCTTCAACGCGCGACACTTCCGACACGTGCGCACGGCCCCGTTCATCTTGCACTCGACGAGGGAGTCGGTCTGCTGCTGCTTGAGCTCCAGCAGCTGCTCTCTTGTCAGTGTGCGCTGAGCCAGGAACGAGTCGGTGGACGTGAGCGTCTGCGCCAGCGACCAGCAGAGCAGAAACGTCATCAGGTGGAACAGCAGCAGCTCCCACGTCTCCGCGCCGCTCTCCAGCACCCGCGCGTGGTTGAAGGCCACGAAGGACGCGTACAAGTAAAAGATCACGCCCACGATCACGCACGGAAGCACGTAGCGCAGCGGCTTGGGCGCCCGCCACTCGCAGCAGCAGCCCATGAAGCTGAGACGGTCGAACGTCACTTTTTGGCTCAGTTGTACATTAACTGTCCACCACATTTTCGGTGGCAGCATCTGGTTACGTACAGGACACGATGGTTTTAGTGGCAGCATGACATTATGTGCGGCGCACCACTCGAGCGAGAACACTTGTTGTAACGGGTACCAGTTGCTGCGCCGGACGCGATGATTCCTCCCGTCAAGACGGAGCAAGCGGCGACGGTGGCGATCGCTCCCACGCCCGCTGCAGCCCAGCAGGAAGACGCAGCAGCTATTGCGGCTCCGTTGCAGCATGACAACCAGACGAACGCGGCGCTGGAGATTACGCAGCAGCCGCCCGAGACCTGGTACAAGGACCAATTCGGCCGCAAAGCCACGTTTGAGCTGCGGGTTCAGCGGACCAATTGGCGCTGTAGCCGGTGCGCCGAGCAGCGACTGCTGCAAGTGCAGCTGCTGTACGAGAGCGGGTGCGTGAGGACCCAAAGTCCCGGAATTAGAGGACGCTGGAATTCATCCAGGACTATTTTATGTTTATTTGGTACAGCAAAGTGGTGGAGAAGCAGGAGATTCTGCACGTCATGTCGGGACAGTGTCTTAATGGTGATAGAGAGAGCACGCTAGCTGTCCGGATTGCGGAGGTGTCCAAGAACCATCTTAACCAGGTGAGAGATAGTGCACTGGGTTGCGTTATTATAGTTTTTAAATTATTTTTATGATTTTTTGGTAGAGATTTCGAGTGGGAATTGCAGTGTCCAAGTGTCCTGGAACGTGTGACTACGAGCTGTCTGTTGTGTCGGGGCCGGTGCTCGTGCTGTCCAAAAAGGTGGGTGGTTAGAAGACGGTGGGTGGACTTTTGGGTCTCTGACTGGGTGGCTTTGTGTGCAGAAGAAGCGCCCAGTGAAGCAGAATGCAGAGACGGACTCTCCGGCGACGATGAAGAAGGTGAGACGGATGTCGCCGAAGAGAAAAACGTCGAGTGAGTCACCGGACAGCTCGCAGTCTTCGTCCACGATCGCTAGCAGCGTGACTGCGGCGATCGCGGAGATAGAGGATGCGATTCCGCATCGGATGTCAGGCATAACGGCTCCGTTTGCACCGGATACGCCAAACGTGAGTCTGTGGGCGAACGCTGCATTTGATTTACTGTACAAGCTGCAGTGGCAGCGAGTGCCTTCGAATCCGAGTGGCAAACCTGGTGCGAATCTGGATGAGATTTTGGCGCAAGCGATGTCCAAAGCGTACAAGTGCCCGTCATGCCAGGAGACGTATGGTCAGAATCCAACTCACCGGGATGATTGTGACTTGAAACTGCTGCTGGAACAAGGTAGGATAGCGCAAATCAGAGATTCAGGTACCGGTACATGTACACGTTTTTCGTTTGCTAACCAGTGGAATTATTTATTCAGGCCAATCCAACTCGGCAGCAAGTGAAGCAGATAATAACGTTGCGGAGAATCAATCAATGCACTGGTCATCGGAGAAGCAATTCGAATGGGGAGACCGAAGTAAAGCGATGTACAGCGGTGGCGATATTACTCCAAAAGCTCAGGCATCGCCGTACAATGTTTCACAAGAGCTACTTCAGTTGGATAGGCATGAACATACAAATACTCAAGCACCTACAAGTGGTTTTGAACCTGCGATATCGACATCAAACCTGAACATCAGCACGTGGAAGGACTACGCTTCAATTTCCAAGCTTCTCTACAGGTATGCGCTTGATTGACACACGTGCGTCAATATGGTAATGTAATTTCGTTTTGTACTTCTCCGCAGCACCTCCTACCTTGACACGAAGTCACCACAAGCTGCTTTAAACCCTGCGCTGCAGTGGACAGGAACACTACCACCGGTTGGAACGCTATCACCAGGATTCCCAACTCTTCCCAGCGCCACAATGAACAAGCAAACCGAAGTACAACATCAAAATGGGTCCCAACGTTTTTCAGCACTGCTGGAAGCTACGAAGGGAATGCCTTCCGATGTAGCCGATCTTTTTCGAGAAAGCGAAGCAGCTTTGCATGGGGGTAGGAGTATTGTGGACTCACTCAGTAATTTGAGCGTCAGCGACTTGTTACGATCAAGGAGTGGGGAGGCCACCGGGAATGATACCAAGTATGGACACAGACCAATTTCCTTGTCAGCGCTGCTGTCAGGAGATCAACCAGCACTTGATATGGGGTCGGAGAAAAGTGTACAGGTTATTTTGGCGTCTGATTTCCGAGGTTGCGGGTTTCCAGCTCTCGATGCGTCCTTCAATCCGTTGGGCTTCTACCATCTATTGACTGCAACGGTACAGTACATGAAGTACATTTTTTAGTTTGAAGTCAGGCTGAGACTAACTACGAGTGTTTTGTGTACGCAGCATGAGGGTCCAGCAGAGCTCCGATTTGGTCCAAATATGTTCCCGTTGCCAGCTGAAATGCTGCAAGAGCTGGAAAACACGATATCCCAATGGAAGCAGAGTTCATGCATTTGTTATCGACGGGAGTCGAGTGAAAACAAGCTAGACGCGTCTTTGAATCGCTTGAAGAGTTTGGTATTGCATCGAAAAAGGAATTACGGTGAGAGTGCCACGCCCAAATAATACGATTATTTACCATTTTGAAACCCTTTGTCGGGCTTCCAAGGCGTCTGGAAAATGTAGCCATCCATGTCAACCTCTTTTATTGCATATCCCATTAATTTATTCCATTCATCAGCCGTGCACTTTCAAAGCAGCATTCGACAGCGCCCGCCACTCCGTGAGCATGGGCAAGCATGATTTCCTGACGCCCAAGGCCATCGGCATCCGCATGAAGGTGCGTCCTCCACCTTCCTTGTTCTTTCTCCGTCTCTGTAGCCGTTTTTCCCGCTTTAATCCGCGCTGTACGCGCTGCAAACCACTCATATTTCTCTACGGATACCAACTCTAGTCAAAAGGTCTCCAGAAGCTGCGGTGGTTCTGCCAAGTGTGTCAGAAACAGTGCCGAGACGAGAATGGCTTCAAATGCCACACCACTTCTGAGGCCCATCAACGACAAATGCTGATCGTGGCCAACGACCCGGACAAGTTCATGGGCGGGTACTCGGAGCTGTTTGAAGAGGCGTTTCTGGAGAACTTGAGACGGCGCCACGGCACCAAAGGATGCGCGCGTCCCACGTGTACAACGAGTACATTGCGGACAAAATGCACGTCCACATGAACGCGACGCAGTGGACGACGCTCGGCGGTTTCGTGCAGTACTTGGGGCGAACGGGCAAGTGCGTCGTGGACGAGACGGAGAAAGGCTGGCACATTCAGTACATTGACAGAGACCCCAAGGCCATCGCTCGGCAGGAGGAGCTGGAGAAGAAGAAGAAGGCGGAACTGGACCACGAAGAGCGGAATCGGTTGTTCATTAAACGGCAGCTGAAACTGGCGAGTGAGAAAGAGGGGGTGACACGCAGCAGCGACCGACCAAGTTGCAACGAGGAGAGAACGGAGAGAAGATCAAGATCGCTCTTGGTGTGAAGTCAGCAGCTAAGAAAGAAGGAGGTTCTTCTTCTTCTTCTGCTGCTGGGGCTTTACTGCGGTCGGTGTGTTTGGAGAGGAGAAATATGAAAAGAGGGAGAAGCATGAATCGGATGGCAAACGTTCAAACAAGAGACAAGCTGTGGATGCGATTATGGAGGAGGAAGAACGGCGTAAGAAGGATCGGGGTCGGAGGCTGGAAGACGAGGCAAACCGACAGAGGAAAGAGAACTGGGTCACGCCTGGCATTGTGGTCAAGGTGACGAACAAGAAGTTGGGCGACGGCCGCTACTACAAGTCCAAAGGCGTGATCAAAGAAGTGGAAGACAAGTTCTGCGCGATGGTAGAGCTCCTGGAGTCTAGGGACGTGCTGCGTCTTGATCAAGACGACCTCGAGACGGTGATCCCGACACCAGGACGCAAGATTAAGATCGTGAACGGCCTTGGTCGCGGCTGCACTGCAAAGCTGTTGGATATATCAGTTGAGGATTTCTGCGCGCGTATCCGCATCGACTCGGGTTCACATCGAGGAGAAGTCGTGGGTCGTGTCGAGTACGAAGACATCTGCAGACTGGCTGACGAGTAAAGTCGCACATGTGCCAGATAAGCTAAACCTGATATTATCCACTCCAGGTAGCAAGTCTTCCTATCACGAAGACGACGGTGATCGACCTGTCATGAAACCACACAATAATCAGCAACAAAAGTCTCTCGTCACAACACCGTCACTACCTCACCATTGTCATGCTTGCTCTCGACGTCCTCCATGTCTTCGTCCTCGTCAGCAGCGCGTCTCTCCTCCTCCTCCATCGTCGCATCTTCATCCAGCGTGGCCTTCAAGTTCTGAATAGTGTTCATCAGCAGCGCAAACTGTTTCGTGCGTAGATCCAGCTTGGTGTCCACCGTCTCAATAGCAGCCGTGGCTTCTTCTAGGCTCTTGTTCTGGGTCTGAATCTCCGCCTCAATCTCCTTCCTGGACGGGAGTTCGTTGATGACTCGGGCAATGGACTCGTACTCCTCTTTGTAGGCGCGAACCGTCTTCTCCACGTGCACTTTTTCCTTGAGCTCCTCGATCTCCGTCGACACTTTGCCTATGGACGTGTCGATCTCGGCGTTCAGCGTCTCGTACTCCTCCAGCTCGCGGTCGCACGTGTAGTTCCAGATGTCCGTCTTCTGCGCCTCGAACTCCAGCTGCTCCATCTCCCAGAAGAGCGCGTCCAGCTCCTGTTTGCACGCGGCGTCGTCCACCGAGTCGTCCCCCAGCAGCTCCACGAGCGTCAGCAACGTGTCGGCGCACTTCTTGAGCCCCGTCTTGCCCACGGTGCTCGTGCGCGTCAGCAGGCGGCGGCGGATCACTGCGTCTGTAGGCACAAGCGAGTATAAGGGCTGGATTCAGAGAGAGGAAGGCGTCGAGTCGCTACGCACCATCGTCCATTATTGGGAGGTAATTTATAATGCGAATAAATGCGAGCAAACTGCGAGTAAATTACCACTTCGTACGATGAAATTGTACAGTAGTTATTTTCTCAAAGTAGCCTCAATGTCAAGTAAAAATATAAAGTGGATTCAATGAAACGTTATTAATAACGTTAAATCAACTTGTCCGCATTCTCTGGTGGTTCTACAAACGTTGGTGAGCACATTTTTAGCACTAAAACATTGAGCACATTTAATTTCCACATTTTTAGCATAGCACAAAAACACATTTTAAAAATGTGATCAATGTTTTTGTGCTAAAAATGTGGAAGTGCTATTACCGTCTTGCGACTTGCCTGCAACGGCATTTGGCGATTTTCGCTGTCGTGCTGGATGTGGTTCGGCGTGGCGCCGCCCGGTCCCTCGGGGTGCCTGGGAAGGGCACGAATCGGTTGGAGAGGGACAAACGATCGGAGGCGGATCGACTTCATGTTCAGCAGTCCCCACGGCGTCCAGTACACCAGCCGTCAACTTCAACTTCAGGGTCGTTGAGTTCAAGGCAAAGAGGAAGTCACTACAGTGAGAGGATAGTGGCGACACCGCGGAGACAAACACAAAGACCGAGAGAGAATACCAGAGGCGGCGAGAGGAGTGGAGCCAATTGGCAGACGATGATGAGTGGCGAAAATGGGGCCAAGAAACAGAATTTGCAGCCGGAACTTGGAGATGAACCGAATGCTGAAGCACTGAAAACGGGTGAAGAACTGCTGCAATTGGTCGAAGTATTTCACATTGGACCAGCTACTTCAACCCGTACCGAGTCTGAGCAACAGCAGAAACAGCTGAGAGGGTCGAGTAAAGAGAGTGAAGTGAGATTTTCAGGAGCGACTGGCTTAACCAACTCCAGTCCACGACTAGGAACGGTGGCACCGTTAGTGGAGAACCAAGTAGACATCGGGTACGTGCCATTATCCTTGATTGTGTGCTCATCGTGTACCGAAGCTTATCATTTGTGCGACTCAGGACTGTACCCGTGACCCCACAGCTAGCTTCCAGATCGCGTCGACCCTCGTTGCACCGAGCTGCGCAAACTCCTTCAGCCGACGTTGACAGATTTGACGCAGGAAACAACTCAAGCAGAGAGTGGTCGACGACTCCCGCCTCACTCGTCTCGTTACACCCAGAGCACCTTGTTGGACACACTTCAAGTGTTTGTGCACTTGTAGCACACGACGATCGATTTATTGTGTCGTGCTCCGTGGACGGATCGGTTAAAGTGTGGTCGCAGGTCACGTTTGAGTGTCTCCACACGATCTATGGGCACCAGGACGTCGTATCCTGCGTCGCCTTGAACGCGCGGTGGCTTGTATCTGGATCACATGATAACACACTGCGAGTTTATGACTGTGCAAACAGCACTTTCACTCTTCTGCATGTTCTCACGGGTCATTCAGGCCACGTGACGCAAGCGCGGCTGACATCCTTGTTTCCTTGCTATATTATCAGCTGCTCCGACGACTGTACCTTGCGTCTATGGAATGCTGGCATCGGCCAGTGCATCTATGAGCTTCGAGCGCACCATTCACGGGTAACGTGTTTTGATGTCCAGCTCGACCACATCTGCACGGGTGCTGCAGACGGCTCAGTTTGTTTTTGGGATATTAGCTCTCTCAGCTCTAACCCAGAACATCCAGGAGATCCGTGTCTTCCGGTCGCCAGAATCTACTACACTCACAAGACGACCGTCCAATGCATCGTCGATATGAGCAGCAGCAGAGCTACAGCGTCAGTGAGCACAAATTCTGAGGTGTGCTCTGTGGTAGTCACAGGATCGAATGATGGTACGATCCAGCTATTCAGCGCGAAAACTTTTACGCATCTAGGTCGACTAGACACTGTTGGTTCCCAGTTTACGCCGCGGTGGCGCTGTCTGACGGTCGATTTTTGTGTTCGACGAAGGATGGCCGACTGCTTCTCTACGGAAATGTCTTCCGTTCAACAACGAAGAAATCACCATCCGTGCTGCAGTTGGCCACAAAGTGGATCTCGTCTCTTCAAGTTTGCGGCGATCTGGTAGCCTGCAGCTCTGAAGAAGTTCTGTACATTGTCGATACCTCCCGTATGTGCATGGCTGTAGTCTTCGAGACTCAGCACAGCTTCATCACCTGCACGCGGTGGATCCACGAAAATTCCTTGGTCACGGCTGGACAAGACAACGTTGTTAAACTATGGACTATCGGATGATTGTTTTGCCTTCAGGTTCGCTGAGTGTAACTTGGAGAGGGTTTCATGTCGACTAAGCGCCTCCACAGTCTGGAACTTGCGTCGACACAGTAAGCAGCAGATCAAAGTTGCAGATTCATCGCTGGCAGCAGGAACCACCGTATCCGTGGGTGGTAGATCTGACGTTGCAGTCGAGTTGCTCCACGTCGCCCACTTCTTCGCCTTCACGTCTAAATTCGAGTTCAGAATCTCGTGCTGCTTTTCTGAAGGCTCAGCAAGTGGGGATGCAGGTTTATCACCAGCACAATTATCCCGGTTGGATGTCGAGTCGTAAACCCTGTCAAACCCTTTGGCATGGAACTGCTGTCGTGCCAGTTCTTCCTCTTCCCGTTGAAATGCCTTCCAAATCTCTTCCGGAGTCCTCCGTCGCTTCGGTAGCTGATCACTTTGGTCACTTTTCGGTTCTCTCTGCGCCTTCCTCTTGCGTGTGTGCTTGTGCTTGGGCGGAGCTTTCTTGGGCCCGGTATTGGGCTGTTGCACCTTTATCTGTTGCAAATAATTGCGTTGGGATATTTCATCTACCAGACACTCGTAAGCCTCGCTCAAGCGCTTGAAAGACGCTTCCGCATCTAGAAAAAAAAAAAATCGGTCAGGATAGTATCTGGATAACAAACACCACTCAATTACTATTTTACCAGTGGCTCGGTTCTTGTCTGGGTGGACGCGAACCGCCAGCTCCTTGTAGCGTCTGCGCACTTGCTGGACATCGACGAAGACTGGGGAATCGCCTGGTGGGTGCAGCTTGAGCACTTGAAAGTGCGTGCTACTGCTTAAAATCCGCGTCACCTCTTCCACCTCTGCCATACTACTGTAGTACTACAGTAATAGTATCACGAAGGACTTCGAAGTAATATTGTACTACGTAGTACTACAGTAGTACTACGTCGTATTAATACATGTACTATGAAAACTAAGATTGCCAATGATTTGTCTTTGATGACAAAATGGGAAGCAAGATGGATACAAGATGGAAACATCAGGCACAAGGAACAGCTCAAAATGCGAGACACCAGAGTGACTCCTTTTCCATTTACGGTTCTGGGGCTCACTACATGCATATTGTAAGTAGGACACAACTTCTTGATCGAAGGATCCGTCTTGATGTATCCGATCGTCTAAGCCAGAGCCGGGATGGCCTGCGGGTCGGTGTTGAACATCTCGTTCGGGTCGTACTCCGTCTTAATCTTCTGCAGACGCTCGAAGTTGCCGCCACCGTATAGGTAATCGGCCATCTCCGGCACCGTCCACTTCTCATCACGGTATGTGGTGAAGCCTCCAGGCACACCGCCCGCGGCCTTGTAGGTGTCCACGAACTTGTAGAAGCCGTCGCGCATGGTCGTCAGCGAGCTCTCAGCAAAAGGCACGTCGAAGGCCGACGAGCGCATGTCCCAACGGACCAGGTGCAGGTTGTCGTCGTGCTTCCAGGCAGAAGCATCGGGCTTGACGCCCTTAGCGTACCGGCCGCCCCAGATATCAACGAAGCCCGAGGCCGAAGCGTCCGGGAGCTTGGGAGCAAAGGCGGTGTTGGTGTACAGCTCCCAAGCCGTGGAGTTGTCGAGAGGAGTGGCGCTGGGGATCGTCACGGATGCGATGTAGAAGTAACGACGAGGGGTAAGAGTCTGCTTGAAGAGTCCAGGAGTCGTGATTTCCTCCGAGGGCCAGAACTTGTTCTCCGTGGTCTTGAGCACCATGGAGGGAGGCAAGTTCTTCATGATCGATCCCAGAACAGCCTTGGCTTCCACGTCGGAGCCGTAGAAGAAGCCTTGCAGAGTGGACTTGGTCTTCAGGCTGAAACGGATCGACACCAGGTCGTTGTTGTCCTCGCTGAGGGCCCAATCCTGCGTACCAATGAGGGCATCAACGTTGTCCTGTTGGGTAGGCTTAGCGCTCTTGTTGAATTCGATGGTGTAGTTAACCACAAGCTGCGAGGGTGGCTCGAAGGTCTTGATCTTGAAGTCAAGGACGACGCCCATCGAGCTGGCGGCACCGCGCACACCCCAGAACAGGTCCGAGTTCTGCTTGGCGTCGGCGTCCACGATGGAGCCATTGGCAAGAGCCACACGCACAGACTCAATGTTGTCCAGCACAGTGCCGCTGGAGCGCGAAAGAGTACCGAAACCCGAAGCGGCCACACCGGTCATGCCGACGTCGGGGCAGCGGCCGTGGGGAAGCGTGCGGGAGAAGTTCCACATGTAGTTGGCAGCCTCCGAGATCATGACGGGGCCACCGTACGACAGAAGGCCAGTGGACTCGTCAAACTCCAGATGCTTCAGGTACTTGAGGTTCATGATAAGAGCGCCATCGTTACGACCGAAGCCCATGCTGGAGAACGATCGGTTGCCACCCAATGTGGTCACCTTCATGCCGGCATCGGCAGCGCATTTCAGGGCAGCAGACACCTCCTCCTCGGTCTTGGGGAAGGCCACGGCCGAAGGCACAGGACTCACACGCGAGTTCCACGCCTCGGTGTCAACTGTCCAGGTCGAGGTCTTCGGAAGCGAGCTTTCAATACCAGCCTTGTCCAGACACGCACCGATGTCGGTCTGAGCAGCAGCAAAGCCGCTCTGGGCAGCGATGAGGGAGCAGAGGGCAAAAATCGCGCGACTGGTGCCGGAGATCGAAGCAACCATGGTTTGCCGTGTGCTCGAGGTGTTGAAGCCTTGAGCGCTCGAAGGCAAATGAGGAAGTGATTAATGCAACCTTGCCCTGGAAGAGCGCGTTCCGCCGCGTGAAAGCACTCCAGCGTAAACGCCATATGCGATCCATGAATCGTGAAATTGTGAGGAAAGTCAACGGGCGCAACATGTATGATACCGGTACGGTACAGTGTACATGTATTGCATGCGCCGCATGATGCGGGTCCGAGCCTAGGATCGTGAAAACCGTGTTTTTCTCATGGCAACCCCACGTTGATCCCAGCGTATTGCGCTGGAGCTTGCATTGGCTTTCAGTGCTGTTCCTCTCCACGTCTCCCCTACTTCCCATCGCAGCCTGCAATCCAAACGCATGGCGGACAGGTCGCCAAACAGAAGGCTGCTTGCCTACGATCAAAAGCCAGGTACAGTCACACCTCAATTGGTAAGACATTGTTTGAATTACCAGTCAGAATCTGACATTGGCGAGCCCGGGACGGTAGTCACGGGGTAGTCACAGTTCGTTAAGAATCGCTAATGAATTAAAGTTTGGTGTTGATGATTTGCTTTCGAATATTGATCTGGAGCTTGGCCGTCGTAGATATGTTGAAGTAAGCGGGAGCCTTTTCATGTATTGCCTGTGAACTCTACTTTTAAGCTTAAAAGCTTCGTACACCACTTTGATTGGTCAATTTTTTGATTTTAATGTCATAAGCTATGTGTGACCTTGCGCTTGGGTCAGCTTTATCGTGGAGTTGGCAAGCAGTATGTAATCTAAACAACTACGGTATCGAAAGCTCTGAGGTATTCTTCGAGGAACTGCTGGAACACACCAAATACAATACACACATGATGACGCTTGAAGAGCGGCGAGTTCCGTATGAAATGGTATTTGCCGTGAAGACTAAGAAAGAGATCCTCACACGCAGTTTCCTCGTCGACTTTTTCGGAATCAGCCGTGGGTATTGCGGCTGGCAAACACGTACACGACCAACAGTAATGAGTATGTAGCCAACTAATGCATCGAAATACAGGCAGCTTACAGTACCTTGTGCCGACTATTGCGTACTCGTACTCGTCCGCGACCACGCTATCGTTGCTGTGCTTCCTGGCTGGCCAACACGTAAACGACCCACTTTAATTAATAGGCAGTCAAATGATGCAGTAAAATGCAAGCAGCGTACCTTGAGCCGGCGGTAGCGTCACCGTACTCGTCCGCGCGTTGCTGCTGCTACTGGATGTGCACGCACAAAATCCATAGTATTAGTACACGTTCTAATCTTTGAATTCTGCTTCGCTCACCTCTCTCTTATCGTGGCAAATCGAAGAATGAGACGAATTGGGTTCGGGCGGCAGCCCCGGATCCGCATGTGATGAGGTAACCCACTGAGGGCGCATTTTGGCCAAGGCGCGCCACGGAGCGGCTGCTCGGGGCGAGGGCCCCATCTCCATAATTCGCATTCACGGCGCCAAACGTCAATGCGGACCTAACTCGTGTGGGGCACATGAGTGGCGTACCCCCTCCCATCCCCGTCACCGTTGAATCCCGTGTGCCCCACACCAGTGGCAGGGCGCGATATCTTTAATGTAGACATAACTCGTGTGGGGCACATGAGTGGTCCATCCCCATTTCGGCATTCTGGGGCGTAAATCGGCAAAACACACGAGTGGCGTACCCTCCCATCCCCGTTACCGTTGAATCTACGTAGCACTTACGTGCAATTATCGGTACGTGTCTACCGGTAATGTAGCCATCTGACATTTGCCCCCAGGAAACACGCGATACTATACACAGTTCTTAACGAACTGTGAATTACCCATTCCAGGAAGAAAATCTGAAATATTTAATTTATTATGATGGTTGCACCAAAAAGCTGAAAATGAAGGTGGAGAACGTGAAGAAGTCGAAAGCGAGTAACATCTCCCACCCCTGTGGCATCGAGGGGTTCATTGGCAGCACATTTGATATCATAGACACTGAAAAGTACATGTACAGGTATACTCTGAGGGAGTCTGAAAAATAGATTTGGCTGTCTGCCATACAAATCTATTATACAGAATATGCTTAACTATAGTATAGTTGACACCGGGTTGTTGGTGTAACTCCGGGTCACCGCCCACTGGTTCAGATAAGGAAATGGCTACAGTCACTTTATAGGAAAACCAAAATAGTGACGTATGATGCGAGTTAGAAATGGCCTTCTATTTCGTTTTGTTTTATGTTTTGTAAGCCTGATATGTAAGGAGATGCGAGACTATGCCTTGTGTCTCTCTCTGTGTGTTGTCACCGTATTTCTACTGAAGTCATGAAAATGCAGGTTGTTATTGTGTTGCGTTTATCATGTAGGTAGAGCGAGAATCTATGTCTTGTCCCGTACCCGGGTAGGGTGCACTTGTGCCAGGCACTGAACCAACATCGTACACCGAGAACACCACTGGACCCCTGATGGGAGTACATGGTGTAAGCAGATCATTCTGTGGAACGATAACTGCCTCGGAGGAGGAGCTCTGATGATGGCGCAGGATGACGTCAGAGCCTGACGTGGACGGCAGGACGACCAAGACTTGGGGACTACGAGGACGGGTGGCAGGGACGGTTGCGAGGCTACTTCTACTACGAAGGGGTGGGGTGCCACGATAAGGGAGGGAGGACGCCTCTCGGACGCCAGGTGAGGGATTCGGACGGGTGTCACCCTCATGATAAGGTCGGCGCGTTGCCGACGAGCGAGTAGCGCTCTCAGTCGTGAATCTTTCTGAAACAAGACAAGTAGGAACTAACAAGGGATTTCATTTCATTTTCTTTGCTTAGCGTTCCTAGTCTACCACTTCGGCCTTACCGCACGTCCCGCATCCACTTCAATTGAGCTCGCAGCTCCATCAGCCATCGGCTTTGGGAGGGTGCGCGACAGTTGGTAGACACACCGTATAACGGGCCAGGTGTGTCCGTTATTAGCGTACACTGTAGATGCGAGGAAGCGCGGAGACTCAGAAGACACTGAGTCTAAGTAGGGGCTTTAAGGCAAATTTAATTCTGATTTATGTTAGTGGCCTTGGGGACCACTCAAATGCAAACTGTCATCTGATTGGTTGAAATGGCTCTCCACTTTCAACCAATGACAGGACTACGCGAAGCACACGCTAGCCGTGTGCTTTTGTACCTACTTTTGTATCTATCTTTTTGTGACTCTAGCTTAACTGATATGTAACTGTAACAGCCCGTTACATCACCCCTCTCAAAGCTGCACTCACGCGCCGTGAGTGCAAGTCAAGAACAACGGAGCTCGCAGGAGCCCACGAAAGGTAACGCAGCGAACACTGGCGAGGGAAGTGACAGTCGAGGCCCAGCAGAAGCATGACGACCGCGTGGGGAGGCTGGTTAGCCACGCACCTTCCACGCAGCACACGTGAGTTCGATCCTCACGTGGTCCGTCGAACTGTCTTCACTCTAGCAGCTTCGCTCACGTCGCCGAAGTTTTGCGTGGACGCCGACAGTGCCCGAAGACGCTCCAGAGCAGCAGGATATCAGCAATGGGCGCTACATCAACCGGTGCGTACCTTCGTCGTCCATGCCGAAAGTCGACGTACCACTAGCTCAGTCGTACTAACCCAAGCTCTCATCCAGGAGGTCGCCGGTTCGATTCCGGCCGACGTCGTCACTTCTTCTTCACCATCTTCTAGTTGCGGCGGAGGGCACCGCGGAATGCGCGAAGCGCATCGTCGACACGGTCGTTCCAGAAATCGCTTGCGTTCTCATGAGTGAGGGCGGCTTCGTAGTCGTTCACCACGTCGCGGACGTCTTCAAGGAGGCGAGTACGTGGCTCACACGTATCATCGCCCGGCGGAAGACCCAGCCAGCGCACCCGGTAGTGCTTCACGGGTGCCCGTCGACGCGTACGGCTGGAACCAGCAGGGGCCGCGCGATCCACGCGCATGTCGTGATCCACCAAGCGCTCAACAACCCAGCGCTGCGCGCCCGTCGCAACAACAAGCGGCGGGGCCCTTCGCGGCGGTACGGAAGCGGGTGCTGGTGCTGTGGAACCGCAGGGCTCCGGGACGAACTGGGACCCGGAGCGGCTGACGCTGGCGCAGTACAAGTTGCTGATGCTGGAGGCGCAGCAGGCGCAGGACGATGCTCTGGAGACTCATGAGCGCGCTGAGCGCGCGCTCGCGTCTGCATACGCAGCGGAGGAGACTGCGCGTCAGGTGAAGGCGCAGGGACCCGAGGTGATTGAGCGTCTCCGTCAACTGGAGACGCACTCGTTCGGACGGCCTCGCTCGGGGATCCCGACGCGTGCGGAGCGGGGACTCGGACCAAGTCGGCGTCAGCGTCGTCAGCAAGGCCGCTCTGACTACGAACCCGCCCGCGACGCGGATCGTCCGGCGCAGGAATAGTCGCGGGCACGTAGGGCTTGAGGCGCCCGACGTAAAACGTCGGGTGCAGACGCATTGACGTAGGAATGTCTAGCGTGTAGGCATCTCCGATAACTTTCAAAATTTTGAATGGACCGATGAATCGCGGCGCCAACTTGTTTGCAGCCAAGTTCGTCACAGCAGTGCCTTGGATGCCGTCCGTGGACAGAAGTACTCGCTCGCTTCGCCGGAAGGATGACATGTTCTTCAGGCCCCGCCGATCTGCGTTCGCCTTCTGTTTGTCAACAGCGGCTTGGATCGCGTCACGGACAAAGCGCGTGACGGCTTGGCGGTGCAGCAGGAAGTCAGACACTGCTGCTGAGTCGATCGGGGTCTGGGGCTCTTTGGAGCGAAGTTCGCAATGTCGGATCCAGACGCGGCAGGCGCAGCCGCGTCTTTCGCGGGGAATCTTCGTATGGCACGCCATAGAGTGCGTGGCTCTTCGCGGGAGCGTCCAGAGTGTGCTTCTGGAGGCTGGACGGGGGCAGCGGGAGATTACTCGACGTCTGCGCCGACTCCGTAGTCGGTGCCAATTCTCCTCACCAAGAGTGGAGCCCGCTGTCGTGTCAGCACTGCGAACAGCGAGAAGAGCTGGAACGCGCGGGTGCCGCGCGTTGTTCACGAAGAACGGCGTCAGACCAGTCGACGCGTGAGTCGCGTTGTTCAACGCGAACTCGGCCATCGGCAGAAAGGAGCTCCAAGAGTCGAAGGACGTCGCGTAGCTGCGCAGGACGTCTTCGAGAACGCGGTTCACACGCTCCGTCTGCCCATCCGTCTCTGGATGGGCCGCCGTCGACATGAGCAAGCGGGTGCCCAGCAGCTTGAACAGCCGCGTCCAGAACGCGGGTGTGAAGCGGGGATCGCGGTCCGAGACAATGGACTCCGGAAGGCCGTGGTGTCTGAACACCAGGTCGAGAAACAACTCCTCCGAGTCGTCGGCGGTCACTTCGGCCGCGACAGGAGCAAGATGCACCATCTTGCTGAAGCGATCGACAAAGACGAGGACGCCAGTGCGTCCCTCGTCGTCTCGTGGGAGGCCGAAGATGAAGTCCATGCTGACGGATCGCCACGCACCCGTGGCGATGGGGAGCGGACGCAAGGAGCCTGCTTCGATGCTGCAGGCTTCACACGCTGACAGATCTCGCAGGGTCGGACCCATTTCCGTATCCACTTGTACATGCGCGGCCAGAAGAAGTCGCGGGACAGGGCCGCGAACGTCTTCTCGCGCCCGAGATGACCGCCAGCCGGTGCGTCGTGGTACTCGTGAACCAGACGAGCACGAAGGTCGTCATCGGCTGGGATGACGACGCGCGGCGTGTCGAACGTGTCCATGGCGTACGTCAGCAGGTCACCGTCGAGATCGTAACGCGTGATCGCATCACGCGTTGGACGTGTGAGCTTCGCGAGCGTCTCCGCCGTCGGATCGCGGAGATGGCGGATGATCCCGGCGTAGAAGTCATCTTCCTCGTACGCGTCAGCGATTCGCTGACGCAGCGGCAGCACGGGACTCGACACTGTGGCGTTGATGCCCAGTGTCACGCAGACGGCGCAATCATCTTCGTCGTCGTCGTCTTCAGGAGATCCTGATGACGCGTCAACCGCCGAGGGTCGTAGTCCGGACGCCGAGAGAGCGCGTCGGCAAGAATATTTTCTTGCCCGGTTTGTAGTGCACGACGAGTTGTACTCGGCGAAGCACGAGAGCCACCTCACCATGCGCTGAGAGAGATGTGGGCTCTTCATCGCCGTCCGCAGAGACGCGTTGTCTGTATAGACTGCAAACGTCTGCTCGCCGAGGAGGTACACTCTGAATTTGATCAGAGCGTAGCGCATCGCGAGGAGCTCCTTGTCGTGCACAGGGTAGTTCTTCTCCGCCGGCTTCATCTGTCGTGACTGATAGCTCACGACGCGTTCGCGGCCCTCATCATCAAACTGCATGAGAGCACAGCCGATGGCAAAGTCACTCGCGTCACACACGACGTGGAACGGTCTTGATGTATCAGGCAGCATCAAGACAGGCGCAGACGCGAGGCTCTTCTTCACAGCTTCGAACGCGTCCTGATGTTCAGGACGCCAATCCCACGTGACGTCCTTCTTCAACAAGGATGACATCGGCTGGATCAGGCCTGCGTAATCCTTCGTGTACTTGTGAAGGTAGTTCGCGAGGCCCAGCCACTGACGCAACTCCGTTTGGTTCTTGGGAGTTGGCCAAGAACTGATCGAGGAGATCTTCTCAGGGTCGGCGCGAACGCCGCTCTTTGCTGACATAGCAACCCAGCACCGGAATCTCCGGAGCACAGAACACGCACTTCTTCAAGTTGGCGTACAGCTTGTTCTCACGCATCTTCTCGAAAACCTGCCGCAGGTGCCGAAGATGCACGTCGACGGCGCTGAGACCGTCCTCAGCGCGGCTGTGCACGAAGATGTCATCGAAATAGCTCGGCGCGAAGGCGCGGAGCGGTCGCAGCACGTGAGAGACCATCCGGTTGAACGTGGCGGGCGCATTCTTCAGTCCTTGTGGCATGACGAGCCACTCCCAGAGCATCCCTGGGAGTACTCACCGCAGTGAGGGGATATCCTTCGCTCTCATCAGGATCTGATAGAAGCCGTCTGTCAGATCGATCGCGCTGTAGATGACGCTGCCGGACATGGTATCGAGGACCATGTCTTTCCGAGGAATGGGGGTCTGCGCGGGGATGGTCGCGTCGTTCAGCTTGTTGAACGCGTGAACGATACGCCATCCGCCAGTCGCCTTCTTCACGCAGAACGTCGGGCTCGAGTGCGGCGAGATACTCTCGCGCACATGTCCAGCCTTGCGGCTGCCTTCGAAGAATTCGTCGATGGCTTGGACTTGGTCTCGCGGCAGCGGCCACTGCCGCGTCACGCAGTACTTCAATCCGGGCACGAGGTCGATCTCGTGCCGAACACCTCGCTCGACAGGGAGTTCCGCTGGAATCTTTTCAGGAAGACGTCCTCGTCCTCGTACTCGCGAGCGAGCGAGTACACCGGGTTACCAGAGTCTTGGAGTGCTTTCCAAGACTGCGTGTCGAAGCGTTCCTCACGCGCAGACTTGGGCTCAGCCGACTTCGGGCGCGACGACGACGCGTCGTCGCTGACTGCGTTGATGGTCGTGTCCGCCGGGTCGGGGCTGGTGATGAGGCACACTTGCTCAATATCGCCAGCCTTCAAGTCACGGAGGAAGTGCTTCCAGGAGAGGCCTGGAAGCCGCGTGATGGTACTCGCGTCGGAGGGAGGATTCGCCACTGCGATGGAACGTACTCGGTTCGGAGAGCCCTCGGAGTACTCGACGACGTTGAGTGTCGCGGTGGACGGGGTGTCGTCGGTCACGGGAGACGATCGCCGAAGGCGGCGACGTCCTGATCGGTTGCGCTTGGACCTCCTCAGTCGCCTCGAGCCGCTGCTCGAGGCCGAGGTCTCGCTGGATGCCGATTCGCTGGATGACACATCACCCGCCTCTAGGCGTGGGAGCTCACTCTCGACCACGCCGGTGTCGCGCAGGCATCGGTTCTGCGCGACGGAATCAGCGAACGGGAGCCGCTGCTCGACCGCGTTGTTCACATGCGGGGCCGCTGCTCGACCGTGTAGTTCTCGTGCGGGAGCCGCTGCTCGACCGCGTAATTTCTCGTGTCCTCGCACGGTCGCGAGGACTGCTGTCCGACGACGACGGATGCACAAACCGCGCAGCGAGGGCCATCGCTCGCTTGCTGCAGGGGTTGTGTCGTGGATGTCCGATCCACGATGGCGACGTTGGGCGTCGGGGAGACGAGCAGGTGAGTGAACACCTCGCTGACGTCGTATCCGACGCGACGGCGCACCGAACAGACTAACCAGTCGATCTCAGGCTGGTAGCGAGCTAGCCACGGCATCCCCAAGATGCAATCAAAGGCGTAGTTCATCGCGATCACCAAGAACTCATCATTGGTGCCTAGGCCGTCGAACTCGTAAGGCAGCGACACAGCTCGGAGTGGAGTGCGCCGAGGTTTGCCGTCCGCCAACTTCACGAGGATGTCGCCCAAACCGTCACGTACACGTACATGTGACGGGAGAAAGCGATGCACTCGTCTCGAATGAAGTTATTCGAGGCTCCCGAGTCCAGCAACGCGCGGAACGGACGTTCCGCGCCGGCGACGTGGATACTGATGATGATCAGTCTCGAGTCGCTAGACGAGGTGGTGGCATTCAAATGTGCGTAAGCACGGGGGTCTAGGAGGACCGGTAGCCACCGGTGGACCGGGACCTCCATTCCAGCCAGTAGGGCGCCCTGCACCTGCTGGCTACTGGCCGTCCGTTTTTGGATAAGCGGACGAGAACTTGTCGTCGGGCACACCGACGTCCTCGACGTTCGCCAAGACCGGAGCTGGAGCACGGCAGGCTGCCGCGCGATGACCGGGCTTGCGGCAGCGGAAGCAGGTCAACTGCCGGCTGTCGTTATCGAACCGAGCTCTGCGGTTAGTCGAGGCGCCTTGCGACCTCGACTCGGGTTCGGAGGCTCGAGCATCCGGCGTCAGCAGTCGCGTGTACGAAGAGGCCACCGTGTAGTCCTCGCGTAGCGCGAGGGCGAACGCTGCTTCGAGTGTCTTCGGCTCCGCTCGCGTGAGGCAATACCTTGTCATGCCCTCACGCATGCCGAACAAATACGTGGACTTGCGACGCGACGTCGATCGGGTTCGTGACGATGCACGAAACCAGATGGCGTGCTTTCTGGACGTAATCACGCATAGACAGCTTGCCCTGCCGAAGGGCGAAGAAGGTCGCGCGCGAGCGTGACTCATCTTGTGGGGCTCGAACGCGAGTCGGAGATCACTCTGGATGGCATCCAGAGTCGGAAGGCGGCGACGTCGGACACGAGCTTGCCGAGCGCCCACTCCTTAGCCTTCCCGGTCAATCAGGAAAGCAGGAAGTTCACCTTCGCCGATTCAGCCTCGAGGAGTCTCGAGGCGATCGCGATGTCGACCTCGCGGAACCACCGATTCAGCGGCAGTCGGTCTTGGCCGGCGCCGGGTATGCGGAGGTCTCCATCTTGACGACATCGCCTCTCGTGGAACGCGAGGGAGTCGTTACTCGCTGATTGGCTTCAGCGAGCTCTCGTTCCATGAACTCTTGCGCAGCTTGACGCTGTGCCTCCGGCGCTGCAGAACTCAGCAGCGTCGCGACGACGGCCTCGCCGGTCACCTTGGCGAGGCGATGGAGCGCGTCCCACTCGATCCGCGTGAGATGATGGAAGCTCGCGTGCTCCAAAGTCCGCCGGAGCCGTCAGTACCCATTACTTGACTCATCGTGCTCTTGGTCTTGATCTTGGTCGTTGGAAGGACTACAAAGTGCTACCAGGTATAACGGGCCAGGTGTGTCCGTTATTAGCGTACACTGTAGGTGCGAGGAAGCGCGGAGACTCAGAAGACACTGAGTCTAAGTAGGGGCATTAAGGCAAATTTAACTCGGATTTATGTTAGTGGCCTTGGGGACCACTCAAATGCAAACTGTCATCTGATTGGTTGAAATGGCTCTCCACTTTCAACCAATGACAGGACTACGCGAAGCACACGCTAGCCGTGTGCTTTTGTACCTACTTTTGTATCTATCTTTTTGTGACTCTAGCTTAACTGATATGTAACTGTAACAGCCCGTTACACCTTGCGTTTTGCCATACTGTGTCCAGCTGCACTTGTATAGCTTGGTAGTCCATGCTGAGCACTAGAAAGTCCTTCTGATAGGCGTTGTTCGTTAGCTTGAAATAGATGTCGAAGTCGGAGTTCCACTGCCCAGGTAGCTTACTCTGGAAGTGCTCCTCAACGTAGCTCGTAGTACGCGGCACCCTTGGGCTACAACGAAAACAAACGCAGGAAAAGGTGGCACTTGGTTACGGCATGAGGCATAAGGCTGACCATTCTTGATGAACAGCCGACATGTTAGATTTTCAGGAGAGGAATCGTTTCCTCCATCGTTGTTCCACAAATGAACTGAAACGTCTTTACCAAATAGCACCAGCTCCTGCTCCTTCACCTCCAGCGCAGCAGCAACTGCTTCCCCGAATCGTTCCGGCAGGCATCGCCGTCTCGCATGTCTCGCAGCCGCTGTCTCTCTCTCCACTCAGCCCCACTCCTACACACCACGAATTTTTGTCGTTAGCTGAGCACCATCTTGATCCACCAATCCGCTGTTCTTATCCGTCTGTCATCTGCCATCTGCCATCCGTTGCACATGTGACGATCTTGCTTGACGCCACCCACAGCTTGCTGCCCAAACCCACTTCAGAACCACCAGCAAAGAGATGCTCACGGGGGAATGGAACCCCCGTCATCCGTGTGCGGAGCTTTTCCATTTAGCTACATGAGCGTTCATGGTGGAGTGTTGTGGGCTTGAGCAGCAGTGTCCCTGGCGTGTTGTTGGTCTTGCTCGCTCCTTGGGTTTCCTGATTATGAATGCTCCACGTGCCAGCTGGTGCCAGCTGACCACAAATCAAGTGCCGATCCCAAAATTAGCTGAAATGTCCCTTATTCGTCGTGGATTAGGGTAAATTTACGAGGCACTCCACGCCACGTTAGAAACCCCGATTTCGTAACAGAAGGCTGACATAACTCCGGGAAAGCACGGGCAAAAGACAGCAAGGCACAATACATGTACCAACAAATTGAGGAATTAAACTAGCTACCGAAAGTAGATTGCTTGCATTTCGAAAACGTACGTGTACTTGTGAATTCCGCCTGCGAAACGGGGCGGTACCCGATATCGCCCCAATAGGGAACTCAGAATTGACAAAGCCGCGGAAATCGCATGTCATTTCCGGGTCAAATGACATGTCATTTCAAAGTTTTGTAAAGGTCGTATCAGAATTGCGCGAGAAATCGCAGATTGTTCTCTTTTTGTATGACAAACAGTCGTATAATGCCAAAGACGAGCGACTGCCAGCTCCGTATCGCCGAGGTGGTTACCTCCTCGCCCTCGCTATCCTCGAGGAGGATTTTGATGAGACCATGGGAGGGGCTCCTGTTTTGACGGCTGTATTCAGTGCTTAATCGACTCTACATATACGGCGTCCTGACGCAAGTTCTTTCGCAGTGTTACATGGTGACAAGGGTGAACAAGGAGAGAACCCACGAATTCGCGAGGAATACTTCCTAAATCTCGATGACAAAGACCGTTAGCAACATCTAGCTTTGGTAAATCAAGTTCAGACAAGCGTCGAGAGTCTTCCTGGGCTTCCAAAAGTATGTCCAACAGCGGTTTTGCATTTGTTCACCTGTCAAGTGCGCAGCTCCCGGTGATCTGTGCTTGTCGCCCATGTCCTCGAAGGCGGATGTAACGGGCTGTTACAGTTACATATCAGTTAAGCTAGAGTCACAAAAGATAGATACAAAGTAGGTACAAGCACGGCTAGCGTGTGCTTCATAGTCCTGTCATTGGTTGAAAGTGGAGAGCATTTCGACCAATCAGATGACAGTTTGCATGATGGGCCCACTAACTAAATCGAGTTAAATTTGCCTTAAAGCCCTGCTTGGACTCAGTGTCTCTGTCTCCGCGCTTCCTCACACCCAGTGTACGTAATAACGGACACCTGGCCCGTTATACCTGGTGGCACTTTGTAGTCCTCAACGACCAGATCAAGAAGCACGATGATCGAATAATTAAGCTGACGGCTCCGGCGGACTGAGCACGCGAGCTCACCATCATCTCGCGGATCAGTGGGACGCGCTCATCGCCGCCAAGGTGGCGAAGACCATCGTCGCGACGCTGCTGGTTCTGCAGCCGGAAAACTGGCGTCAAGCTGCGCAGAGTTCATGGAACAGGCTCGCTGGTAATCGTAACGACTCTCGCGTTCCACGAAGAGCGTCAGATGGAGACCTCCGCGCTCTCGGCGCCGGTGATCGTGGTTCACGAGGTCGCGTCGCCTCGAGACTCCTCGGGCTGAATCGGCGAGGTGAACTTCCTGCTTTCCTGATGACCGGGAAATGGAAGTGGGCGCTCGGCAAGCTCATGTCCGGCGTCGCCGCTGTACCATCCAGAGTGATCACTCGGCTTTCCTCATTTGGCTTACAAATGGTCACGCTCGCGTATTCACTCGCTCGCCGCTGTCTATGCGTGTTGTCCAGACGGCACGCCATCTGATCTCGTGCATCGACCCGATCGACGTGGTAGTCGCCTATTATTCGGCATGCGTGAGGCATGACAGGTATTGCTCACGCGGCAACCAGACACTGGCACGGCGCCCTCGCGCTACGCGAGGTTACGGGAAATGACCTCATCTGCGGCGGAGCCGGATGCTCGGCCTCCAGGCGAGTCGAGATCGCAAGGCACCTCGATGGCGCCGCAGGCTCGGTTCGTGGCGACAGCCGGCAGTTGACCTCTCACTGCCGCGGCCAGTATCGCGCGGCGCTGCGTGCTCCAGCCGATGCTGGCGAACGTCGAGACGTCGGTGATGCCCGACGACGGATCTCGTCGCTTATCAAAAACGGACGAGACCAGTATTCAACAGGTGCGAAGGCACTGTGGGTCGATCACCTGAGCGCTACCGGTCCTCTGAACCCCGTGCTTACGCATTTGAATGCCTGCCTCAGCGACTCGAGCTGATAATCATCAGTATCGTCGCCGGCGCGGTGTCCGTTCCGTTGCTGAACTCGGAGCCTCGGCTTTCATTCGGACAGTGCATCGCTTTCCTCCGTCACGTAACCGCGGCACGCGTATTTGGTACATCGTGGTTGGCGGACGGCAAACTCCCTTCGAGCTGTGTCACTTGCCTTACGAGTTCGACGGCACAAACACCAATGATGGTTCTTGGTGATCGCGATATTCGCCTTTATTGCATCTTGAGATGCCGTCAATAGCTCGCTACCAGCCGAGATCGACTGGTTAGCGTCTGTTCGGTGCGCCGTCGCGTCGGATACGACGTCAGCAATTCACTCACCTGCTCTCTGACGCCCAACGTCGTCATCGTGGATCGGATATCCACGACACAACCCCGCAGCAAGCGAGCGATGGCCTCGCTGCGCGGTTTGTCCATCCGTGGTAAATCATCGAACGCCAGTCTTCGCGAGCGCTGCGACAGAGAAAATTCGCGGTCGAACAGAGGTTTGCGCGCGAAATCGCGGTCGAGCAGCGGCTCCAGTATGAGTAACGCGGTCGGCGCTCCGGTTCGCTGATTCCGTCGCGCAGAACCGATGCCTGCGCGACACCGGCGTGGTCGAGTGAAACTCCCGCCTAGAGGCGGGCCGATGATAAATCGGCGATCCAGCAGACCTCGGCCTCGGCAGCGGCTCGAGCGACTGGCGTCCAAGCGCAACCGATCGGACGTCGCCTTCGGCGATCGTCTCCATGTGAAACGTACCGTCCACCGCGACATCAACGTCGTCGAGTACCCGAAAGCCGAACCGAGTACGTTCCATCGCGTGGCGAATCCTCCCTCCGACGCACCATCACGGCTTCCAGGCTCTCGGCCACTTCCTCCGACGAAGGCTGGCGATATTGAGCAAGTGTGCCTCATCAGCCCCGACGGCAGACGACCATCAACGCAGTCGGCGACGCGTCGTCGTCGTGAGTCGGCACGGCCCAGATCTGCGCGTGGGAACCTCGACACGCGTGAAGCGCTCAGATACCCCGGTGTGCGCTCGCTCGCGGCGTGAGGACGAGGACGTCTTCCTGAAAGATTCCAGCGGACTCTGTCGGCGAGGTGTTCGGCACGGATCGACCTCGTGCTGCCGGATGAGTACTGCGTGACGCGGCAGTGGCACGCCGCTGCCGCGGACCAAGTCAAGCCATCGACGGATTCTTCGAAGGCAGCCGCAGATGGACGTGCGCGAGTATCGCCGCTCAGCCCGGCGTGCAAGGCGACGGCGGATGTATCGACGTTCAACAAGCTGAACGACGCGACCATCCCCGCGCAGACTCGGAAAGACATGGTCCTCGATACCTGTCCGGCAGCGTCATCTACAGCGCGATCGATCTGACAGGGCTTCTATCAGATCTGATGAGCGAAGAATCCTCGCCGGTGAACTCAGCAGGATCTCGGGAGTGATCGTCATGCCACGGGACTGAAGAATGCGCCGCGTTGGCGGATGATCTCTCACATGCGCGACCGCTCCGCGCTCGCGCGATAACCGTGACATCTTCATGCCAGCCGCGCTGAGAACAGTCTCCGCCGTCGTCATCTTCGGCACCTGCGGCAGTTTTCGAGAAGATGCGTGAGCGTACGCCAACTGAAGAAGTGCGTGCTCCGGAAGATTCCGGTGCGGGTCGCTATGTCAGCAAGAGCGGCGTTCGCGCCGACCTGAGAAGATCTCCTCGATCAGTTCTGGCATCCAAGAACAAACGGAGTTGCGTCAGTGGCTGGGCGCTCGAACTACCTTCTGAAAGTACGAAGGATGCAGGCCTGATCAGCCGGGGAAGAAGGACGTCGTGGGTTGGCATCTGAACATCAGGGACGCGTTCAAGCTGTGAAAAGAGCACGCGTCTGCGCCTGTCTTGATGCGCCTGATACAAGACCGTTCACGTCGTGTGCGCAGTGACTTTGCCATCGGCTGTGCTCGGTGATGATGAGGGCCGAGTCGTGAGCCAGTCACGACAGATGAAGCCGGCGGAAAGACTACCCTGTGCACGACAAGGCTCCTCGCGATGCGCTACGCTCTGATCAAATTCAGTGTACCTCGGCGAGCAGACGTTTGCAGTCTATACAGACTGTCTCTGCGGACGGCGATGGCCCACATCTCCTCTCGGGTGGCTCTCGTGCTTCGCCGAGTACAACTCGTCGTGCACTAAACCGGGCAAAAAATATTCTTGCCGACGCGCTTCTCGGCGTCCGGACTACGACCCTCGGCGGTTGACGCGTCATCAGGATCTCCCTGAAGACGACGACGACGAAGATGATTGCGCCGTCTGCGTTTGGGCATCAGCCACGTGTCATGCTGCCGCTGCGACGAATCGCTGACGCGTACGAGAAGATGACTTCTACGCCGGGATCATCCGCCATCTCCGCGATCCGACGGCGGAGACGCTCGCCTCCGTCTCCACGCGTGATGCGATCACGCGTTACGATCTCGACGGTGACCTGCTGACGTACGCCATGGACGTTCGACACGCCGCGCGTCCCAGCCGATGACGACCTTCGTGCTCGTCTGGTTCACGAGTACCACGACGCACCGGCTGGCATCTCGGGCGCGAGAAGACGTTCGCGGCCCTGCCCGCGACTTCTGGCCGCGCATGTACAAGTGGACGAAATGGGTCCGACCCTGCGAGATCTGTCAGCGTGTGAAGCCTGCAGCATCGAAGCAGGCTCCTGCGTCCGCTCCCGTCGCCACGGTGCGTGGCGATCCGTCAGCATGGACTTCATCTTCGGCCTCCTGAGACGACGAGTTGGCGTCCTCGTCTTTGTCGATCGCTTCAGCAAGATGGTGCATCTTGCTCCTGTCGCGGCCGAAGTGACCGCCGACGACTCGGAGGAGTTGTTTCTCGACCTGGTGTTCAGACACCACGGCCTTCGGAGTCCATTGTCTCGGACCGCGATCCCCGCCACCCGCGTTCTGGACGCGGCTGTTGCTGCTACCCGCTTGCTCATGTCGACGGCGGCCCATCCAGAGACGGATGGGCAGACGGAGCGTGTGAACCGCGTTCTCGAAGACGTCCTGCGCAGCTGACGTCCTTCGACTCTTGAGCTCCTTTCTGCCGATGGCCGAGTTCGCGTTGAACAACGCGACTCACGCGTCGACTGGTCTGACGCCGTTCTTCGTGAACAACGCGCGGCACCCGCGCGTTCCAGCTCTTCTCGCTGTTCGCAGTGCTGACACGACAGCGGGCTCCACTCTTGGTGAGGAGAATTGGCACCGACTACGGAGTCGGCGCAGACGTCGAGTAATCTCCCTGCCCCCTCCCCCGTCCAGCCTCCAGAAGCACAACGCTCCCGCGAAGAGCCACGCACTCTATGGCGTGCCATACGAAGATTCCCCGCGAAAGACGCGGCTGCCTGCCGCGTCTGGATCCGACATTGCGAACTTCGCTCCAAGAGCCCCAGACCCCGATCGACTCAGCAGCAGTGTCTGACTTCCTGCTGCACCGCCAAGCCGTCACGCGCTTTGTCCGTGACGCGATCCAAGCCGCTGTTGACAAACAGAAGGCGAACGCAGATCGGCGGGGCCTGAAGAACATGTCATCCTTCCGGCGAAGCGAGCGAGTACTTCTGTCCACGGACGGCATCCAAGGCACTGCTGTGACGAACTTGGCTGCAAACAAGTTGGCGCCGCGATTCATCGGTCCATTCAAAATTTTGAAAGTTATCGGAGATGCCTACACGCTAGACATTCCTACGTCAATGCGTCTGCACCCGACGTTTTACGTCGGGCGCCTCAAGCCCTACGTGCCCGCGACTATTCCTGCGCCGGACGATCCGCGTCGCGGGCGGGTTCGTAGTCAGAGCGGCCTTGCTGACGACGCTGACGCCGACTTGGTCGAGTCCCCGCTCCGCACGTCGGGATCCCCGAGCGAGGCCGTCCGAACGAGTGCGTCTCCAGTTGACGGAGACGCTCAATCACCTCGGGTCCCTGCGCCTTCACCTGACGCGCAGTCTCCTCCGCTGCGTATGCAGACGCGAGCGCGCGCTCAGCGCGCTCATGTCTCCAGAGCATCGTCCTGCGCCTGCTGCGCCTCCAGCATCAGCAACTTGTACTGCGCCAGCGTCAGCTCCGGGTCCCAGTTCGTCCCGGAGCCCTGCGGTTCCACAGCACCAGCACCCGCTTCCGTACCGCCGCGAAGGGCCCCCGCCGCTTGTTGTTGCGACGGGCGCGCAGCGCTGGGTTGTTGAGCGCTTGGTGGATCACGACATGCGCGTGGATCGCGCGGCCCTGCTGGTTCCAGCCGTACGCGTCGACGGGCACCCGTGAAGCACTACCGGGTGCGCTGGCTGGGTCTTCCGCCGGGCGATGATACGTGTGAGCCACGTACTCGCCTCGACGTCCGCGACGTGGTGAACGACTACGAAGCCGCCCTCACTCATGAGAACGCAAGCGATTTCTGGAACGACTGTTCGCTTCGCGCATTCCGCGGTGCCCTCCGCCGCAACTAGAAGATGGTGAAGAAGAAGTGACGACGTCGGCCGGAATCGAACCGGCGACCTCCTGGATGAGAGCTTGGGTTAGTACGACTGAGCTAGTGGTACGTCGACTTTCGGCATGGACGACGAAGGTACGCACCGGTTGATGTAGCGCCCATTGCTGATATCCTGCTGCTCTGGAGCGTCTTCGGGCACTGTCGGCGTCCACGCAAAACTTCGGCGACGTGAGCGAAGCTGCTAGAGTGAAGACAGTTCGACGGACCACGTGAGGATCGAACTCACGTGTGCTGCGTGGAAGGTGCGTGGCTAACCAGCCTCCCCACGCGGTCGTCATGCTTCTGCTGGGCCTCGACTGTCACTTCCCTCGCCAGTGTTCGCTGCGTTACCTTTCGTGGGCTCCTGCGAGCTCCGTTGTTCTTGACTTGCACTCACGGCGCGTGAGTGCAGCTTTGAGTGATGTAACGGGCTGTTACAGTTACATATCAGTTAAGCTAGAGTCACAAAGATAGATACAAAAGTAGGTACAAAAGCACACGGCTAGCGTGTGCTTCGCGTAGTCCTGTCATTGGTTGAAAGTGGAGAGCCATTTCAACCAATCAGATGACAGTTGCATTTGAGTGGTCCCCAAGGCCACTAACATAAATCCGAGTTAAATTTGCCTTAATGCCCCTACTTAGACTCAGTGTCTTCTGAGTCTCCGCGCTTCCTCGCATCTACAGTGTACGCTAATAACGGACACACCTGGCCCGCTATAGCGGAGCTCTTGATCTGCTTGGGCGACCCCCAACCTTCGGCGTCTTGTCGGTGCCGTAGATTGCCATGAAGTTTGCTTTGACCTCGATCCAATCCACCAGTACCTTGTAGTCGTGGGCGGACAGGTGTACCTTAGAGCTATCGCTAAACGTCTTGCGCTTTCCAGTCATACCTACATGTCCAAAGTCAGTATTAGTTCCATACGTGGTCGCAAGAGGCTCGAAATCGAAAGGGCAACATACTTTGTAGGATGCAGATCCTCGATGACGCTGCACGATGGTCTTGCTGCAGACAGATGTAGCTGGGCCACTCTTCGTCCGATGGTCCCAGTCTGACAGAGACAGAAACAGTTTGGTAGGGAGAGTAGCTGCGAGGGCGACAAAGAAGAAACTCCGCACTGTGCTTGTTGAGACAAATGTTGAAGGAAATACCAAATGCCATGTGGTATTTGGCGAAATCACCCAACTCCAGAGGTAGGTGATATTTATTTTCTCGAAATGCCATGTGATTTTTGCGGGGTTTATTCCATTCTGAGCCCCCTAATACAAACTCAAGCCATTAGCGAATCGACCATAAGCCATAACAAGTACCTTTTATAATTTCGTTTACCGAATTCCCTTAGTTAAGGGATACTCCTTGTCATCAGATACACACCATTCTGGCCAATCAAACATCAGCAGGAAACTAAGCCGTTCATTCTTTGTTATGAGCTACACTCATAACAAAGAATGAACGGCTTAGTTTACTGGCTAAACTTGTAGCCAGTGCTTCCCTCACTCTGTAAAGCCACAAATGCCCCCAAAGCAGCGAAAGCGACCAAAAGGAAGCCCGCGCTTACCCGATGGAAAAGGTGGCGTAGCGAATAGGAAGTTTGCCGTGGCGTTCTCCGCCACCCACAAACTGGAGGTCGTGCGGCACCTGGACCAACATGGTAACGTCGCAGCGACGATGACCCCGCACTAAAAAAACGCAATGGGCTCCGCATTCTCATCTACAAGTGGTGGCGTTCTCTCGACAAGCACATCTGATGTAGAACCTTCGGCTGTAGCTGAGGTGAAGACAGGGCTTTCGAGCCTCATGGAGCTGGCAACGGCTTTTTAAAGGGCGTCACTCTCTCGCGCTGCACGCTAAGACGTGACAAAGCCAGTTGAGGCCTCCAGAACTCGCCAAGATCGCCGAGGATTTCGCCAAGGAGGTGTTGGAGAAGGCTCAAAGCCCTGGGGTGACCAAAATCTACATGGCCTATGAGTTGATGATATTGGTTTTAATATTCTAACAATTAAAGTGTTTAAACTGTAGCGGTGAAGTTTGAGTATTTGCAGGGTAGAACGATTGCAAAGAGAGGAAGTAAGACCCTATGGATGAAATGTGGGGAAAGTCTAAAAGAGAGAGCGACGGCCATGTTTTTGGGTGATTCAGAAGGTAACAAGCACACACCTATTGTTGTCGTTAAAGTTCACCCAACCCAGAAACCCGAAAACCATGAGGCTAATTTTGCCAATCGCAACGGATTCGGGCTCACATCTGGAATACCATTAGCACCACCAAAAGCGAGATCGGAATGCAAATTTATGACAAACGGCAAAGGTAAGTGAATCACCGATGTTTATAGAGGTTTATCCCTAACCAGTTATCTATGGTGCTATCAGGGTGGTGGAACAGCGATCTAACTGTGAAGTGGCTCCGTCACCAGTTTGGGAGTCACCATCCAAGCGAAAAGCATGTGCTGCTGGTACTTGATGACTTCTCGGGGCATTGGACACCGGAAGTCGTCGAATATGCAAAGTCGATCGGTGTCACTTTGATGAAGATTCCCTTAAACGCTACATCGGGTTCACAGCCGCCCGACGTAATGTGGAATGAGCCTGTTAAGACACGGCTGCGAAATGCATGGGTTCAAAACTTGAGGGACCAATTGGCTGCTCGTGTGGCTGGTGTGCCATTCAAATTGAAGCCCCCAGATCGAGCTCTATTGTACAGGTGGATTGCAACCGCGTGGTGCATCATCACCTATTCACTCAGGTTTTCGGTACTGTCAATTGCTACAGCGTTGTGAAGAAGATACGCAACCGAACGGTCGAGCCGCTACGTGCGGATGAAGAAGTGATTGAAGCAATGCAGGAGTCGAATTTGATCGACACTAGCGTAGCGCAGTTAGTCTAGAAGACGATTTTGATGAACTCTTTTGTAGTGTGGCCGTTACTGAATAAAACATTTCTATTGCTGAATAACCCATTTCTTTCAGACTAAGAATCCGCGCAAATAGCGTTAGCCGGGGCATGTTATCTATAGTCTATGTGTTGTAGATCAGGTGTAATCGGCTGTTTATGTGCACTCATAGTAATGCCAAGTGTCTTGGGCGATGCACCGTTCACCCTAATTAAAACAAATTAGTCATGCCACGACTCTTAATCCCGATTTGCCTTGTTTCGAATTAGGTACTCCCTCCGTTTCATATTACGTGACAGAATTCAATAAATCCTTGTTTTATATTACTTGTCAGAGCGCTTTGATTGGATAAATCAAATCATAATCTGTAATTCGCCCAATCACAGAGCACGTTAAAATCAGTGGCATGATCGGTACTCCTTTTACTTGCCACATTGGATAAAACTTAACTTTTTTATTTAGGAGGCCGCTTTTAAGAGAGATGGCTGTTCTGTTGCACGCATTGCGCAATGCTCGTTATTTTCATGTGTGCTTTGCTGGCGGTTGCGACGATAAATTTAATGTCTCTCTCATTTTCAACAATTCTGTAAGTAATATGGAACGGAGGGTGAACGTGTTTCTCGAAACCGGTTACTCATGGGTCTCTATTGGTGACAACCAAAGAGCTGTTTTCTGAGCACAAGGACTGGTGCATTAACCTGCCGAACAATCACCCAGATGATGCCCGAGGCGTCCCAGATCAACACGCGACCCGAACGCTCAAGACCAATCGTCTTACAGTAGAAGTAGTGTGTAGTTTAGAACTAGTCATTGACGATTTTTCTCCGTCGATAACAAGTTACTCAACCAACGACCACTGTCCGTGACCACCGAGCATGACTCCGCCAACCTTCCACGTTCTTCTCATGCCAGAGGACATTCCAGGACCGGCGGCTATACCTGCACCTGCATACGGATCAGTAACGTCCGTGACAGGGGTGACTACGACCGTCAGCCTCCTCCCATCGCCCCATTTGACGGTGGAGTTACCCACCTCGCTCGCTCGCACTCGACGTGTCACCTCGGCCGAGCACGTCGCGGGTGCTCCCGAAGAGTGGCGTCGCAAGTCGGCATTCGCCGTGTCTAACACCGAGTATGCGGTAGGCTAAGTCATGGTGTACGCAGCCGAGTCGGTAACCATCCGTACACACAACGCCACTGTCACTTCACTGGTGACCGACCTTCGCGAGGTTGAACCGGCGTTGTGCTTCCTGCTCGGATCAGCAAAGCTCTCGACAATCGAACTGACACCTGACGAAGTGCTGGAACATGCACGGTCAATTTTAGATCAACTCCTGGGGCTGGTGAGCAGACCACCACGCGATCTATCCAGCACCAGCTAGCCGTTTTTGTCCATACGCTCCTGCTGTTAAAACCGAGCGACACCCTTCGATGGACAAACACACGTACCGGGGTAAATTGACCGTCAGTGTGTGACACGCTTTGGACTACGTCCACTCTATTAACGGAAACCGCCATGTACCACCGCGTCTGCGGAGCAACATCGGCCCCAATGCTGATGACGATCCACGCTTCACCAACGAGGTGCTCGAGCAGTACGACGATCATAGGACCCAAGATCAGCATGACTTGGACGCACTCCTGAACTCCATCGCATCCGACGGCGCAGACATGCCCCAGCCACCAGCGAGGGTGGTCAACGATCCATCTTTTGGGATAGGGCCTCAGGATTCCAACTTCCAGAACCACGCGCAGGTTCTAGCGCAACAACGTATCCACGGTCTGATCGCCGCTGATGAATATGCAGGTAAGGACCCGACAGATCTGGTAGACACGATGGCGTCGTCACGTGCAACACAATTTCAACCTCATCCTGCCATCATCACGCGGGTATACGACGTCCAATTCGGCGCACGAGGTCTATCCATCATAGCGTGGTACGCCGATGAATCCGGAAATCTCAGCAATTTCGCCGGTTTCGTAGCACTTCCCAAAGCAGCCCCTAGACGACATTGCGAACGCGCTTACGGTCCTACATGTGTTAGCTGAAGAGTGCTTCGACAGCCATACATGCCGCCTCGCCAGCGCAGCCCGGGAGTGAGCTGAAGAGCTTCGTAGCTTTTGCCGGTGGAGATCACAGGATGTTGATACCTTCACCTTCTCGTTTGACCGCTTATTAGAGGACTACCGGACTGCTACTGAGTATGACAGTCGTAACGGATCGAGTTCCCGCTCGACGATCAGCAGCAAACTGTCACTCCAAGACCCAGACTTACAGAGCGTGCTGTACACCATCCAGTCGGAGCGCCACGCGAACCCCAACAGCGTGTCCACTCTGACGATCGTGTCGGCGATCTTACCCGACGATCAGATCAAACATGTTCTTCCAGGAAGACGACACGCGACGTCATCAAGGCATTACCACGTCAAGGCCGCCTGTCGGTATGCATGAAGTACTTATCCGCCGGTAGATGGTGTTCATCGAAGCGCGACTAGCGATGTGCGCTCCCATATCACACCCACTTCATATCCCACAAGTTGCCAAGACCCACATCACTAAGCATGTAGGCGGTCTACGGGCGGAGCTTCGTCAGTGAAGCCGGCAGCCTCGAGGTAATGCGTCAACCTGTTTGTCTTCCCGTGTCAAGTTCCCGTCTTCTTTCGTCCAGTCCGTACCAGCATTACCACTGTTCCACTGTCGCCAAAAGATCTCCAATTCTCGACCGTATTAAAATCTTCGCTGACCCGAGGTGACTCTCGGTGCCTGCGACCGCGTGACCCACCATGCGGTTCACTCCAGACAACGTGAACTACGTTCCGACCGTGCTCCACACCCGAATTCAGCAATAAGACCATGCCCGTCGCGATCGTATTTTACGTGCGTTTCACCAGGCTAATACCCCTCTCCAAATAGTGTGATACAGCGCATGCACCCCGTGCTGACGATTGACTGCAGCCTGTCGGCTGCCCTGTCTCAGCTGGTGGTTCGTGCATCTATATCGCTCTGGTGCAACGAATCTGAGGATGAACAAGGTTCTGTATCCTGTGTGGTTAGACATCTTGCTGCATGGATACCACCACACGCTGGAGCTTGAGGTGATCACCAGTGGCGTTACCCATTGCTTCACATCTCCTCTGTCGCCCGATTCCCAAGCCGCTCGCAATCATGCCAGCGCTCGCGACTTTAAGACCTCGCTGGAGCCCAGTATCACAGAAGGTCAAGCCGCAGGGGTGTTCTTATACCGGTGGCTCTACACTGGAAACAGCTTTGGTTCAGCCGATTAGGATTGGCGATGTGGATCTGACCGTCGACGCTCGCCTAATTCTTGATATATCACATCCCGGTGGATTCTCGGTCAACGATCGCTCGATACAACCAGATCTATCGGCGCTACACTACGAATCTGCCGGATGTATTGGCATCCGGGTCGAGGAGCTACAGTCCAAGTATCCGAACTACTCGTGAAACTTCTTAAAGGAGATATGAAGAGCGCGCTCCGCAGAATTCCGGTGTCGTCCATACTCGCAACACATTGTTCGGGTTCTTGCTGAGAATTTGCGGTCAACGACACGGCCCTACCATTGGATGGACTGGGTCGTCCGCAAATTATGGTGTTTTCAAGGGTGCGATCGCATTCCTGGTAGGACGCAAAACTCCACGAACTCTCAACCCTCGCGATGTCGACGATGACCCGTTTCTCTCCTTCGTCTGGGTCGATCATATTTTCCTCGAAGTCAACAACGGCAACCAACTCGCACTGGCGGAAACGGCTCTACGACTGAGTATGCTCGCGGTACTCGGTCCTGAGGCGATGAACGAACCAAACTTCTCACCCTGGGAGACACACCTCGAAGCGCTCGGGTTGTTGTGGGATACGGTCCGTCGAACAGTATTGATTCCAGTCGACAAGGTGGAGAAAGCCTCAGTTCGTATAGCAGCAGTCGTCTCTACTCGAACTGCATCACGCCATCAACCGGAGAAATCGCTGGGATTATTGCAATATATGGGTACGTGCTGCTGAGCCACTCTTGCCTTTTTTCAACATTTACATCTGCTTTGGCATAGCAGCTCGCACTTTCGGCCAGTTCGCCTCACAGATGCTATTATCCAAGATCTGCAAGTGATAGATTCGTTGTTGCGACGAACGCTGTGTCTACGAGCATTCTCGCGGTCACGCTCGAACCCGCCGTTCACTTGTTGATGGATGCGAGCGATCGGGCTTCTGTGTCCTGCACCCTGCAGCACGGGAATACATTCGAGTTCAATTTGATCAGGAAGAACAGCCCGTCATTCGGAACCCACAACGCCCTCGTTTTGTATCAACGTCCGAGAGAGCCCAAGTGCAGTGTTCGGGTCGCTTGTGTGGGGTCCATGATGGTGCCGATCCAACAAAGACGTGAATCGAAATCTGCTTGCCGAGATTTACCTGAATCCGGTCTATTTTTCGATTTCAGGTCGAATCGACAATCTTTCCTAAAATATGTGGGATGACTATCGATGGTGCACGACTATTTAGGTCACACAACGAATTAGGGCGAACGGGGCACCGGCCGGTTGCCTCGGGTCGATTCAATCAATCGGCCAGTTTTGACTATAAAAGAACTCACAATAAGTAGATACATGTTAGCTTCATAAGTTAATTTCTGCACCACAACGCAAGACTTGTTACATCATACAAGCCGAACGTACATGGGCTTGCAGCCCCTAGAGATGTTGCCGTTGATGATGTCGGTCAGCTAGTTGGGGCAGATTGGAGCATCATATATCGAGTGCATGAGATCCAGTAGGTCCAGTGCTTACATTAGGCGAGGGCTGCGCGCTAGCACCAACTTCTGCGCTCAGTAGAAGAGCTCATCCGAGTTCTCTAGACCGCTATCAGGCCAGTACCAGTTCTCGCACAGGTCGATGCCCACGCACGTGGCACACGAGTAGCGCTCACCCGCAATGAAATGCATCTGGTGAGCATTCGGAGGATGCGTCGGTTTACGAATAGGCGACAGGAGTTTCGTAACCACTTCTATTCACGAGCCTCCTCAGAACGCCAGGATGAGTCGCCCCAGCGACGAGCAGACCGAATGTACCGTAGTCTAGATCACTTTCAAGTTTTCTTTGCTTCGCTAAAGACTGCCGTGCACCCTCAGAATCTCAACTCCACTTCAACAACTCGCCGATACTACGCTGGACGCAGTCTTGACCGAAGGAACCCTCGCCTTTGTCGGACCAACGCACATGCCGGAGCTGGGGAAAATTACTTACCTGTCAGTCGTTCGAGTCCATGGATCTACAGCGGCAGAGCACAAGGCTGACCCGGATGTCAGCCAATACCCCTGAATTTAACGTGAAGATCTCTATCCTGCGCCGCCGCATCGTCGAGCCGACCGAGTCCGACATGTGGCCGGGGTCGTACGTGGGTCACCCGATTGCGTTCGGACCGGCAAGTGATCAGTGGGAGTACGGGCTTGTCACCGGGTACTTTATACACGGCGAGGAAGCTCACCTGCACGTGCTCCACAGGACGGAAGCAACGCGAGTCCGACTCACAATCTCGTTCGCCGTGATCGTCGTCGATAGGCTGAACTGCGCGCTACGAACAGGAGCATCAGTCAATGCAACCGTTGTAAACGCTCATGAACTCCTCGACCAACAAAATCAACTTATTGTTGTGTGCGGAAAAGTAGGTCCGGACTACCTGCAAGTGTGACGTCAACAATGTTGACAATCTGAATGCATCCTGCTCACCAAGCCGGGCACACTCGCAATTATTCACGTCCGCCGCCAGCACACCATTGACCGTGAAATGACGGCACGCGGTAGCACTCAAGCTGATGTGTGCAAGGAACCCTCATGCACCGAAGACACAACCGTATCCCCAGTTTACGCCTCCCATGCCCCTAACTGTACTGACCTATCGCTTAGTGACACAGATGACCAAGGCAATTAAATGCAGGCACGACCGAACAAGTCGACATGGCCTCGGTGCGGCGTCAGAACCGGCGTCTACGCAAGCGGACACGCGACGAAAATCCGTCCCAATATCTGGTTTTGCAGGATGACGACGACAAACCTTCGGATCACACAACGATAATCGAGCATCCTCGTTTCAACCGTCCCAAGTCGAACAACATGTCCACGACACCGTCTTCCACCTGAATCTACACGATAATAATGCCTAAGCCATACTTTAATCTGCTCAGCAAGGCCCCCGAACATTTGTTTTGGCCTCTCCGAGCAGTTTACGACATGAGCTTCGGGACTAGAGGTCCCTCATTGGTGCATTTCCGCCGCTTCTGCGAACAAATCGACACTCAGATGACATCCGGATACTACATCATGACCAACTTGGGACGCTCCACTACCCTCGAGTCTGCCACTCCCCGGCTAGTATTGCCAAAACAGTGGACGCGTTTGACACGCTACTGCACCTTTTCAAGGATTTCTACATCAGAACTGTCTACAACTCCATCAAGACAGGAGCTCGGTTCATGGAGAACTATGCAGCCCTTACTCGGCCGGATGCCGCGACATGAACTATGCTGGTGTTTTGGATCAACTCCAAGATTGGGAAGTTCGAAGCGAGGTACCTGTCGAAGAAAGGTTGCTAGGGACCTATCCCCAGGTCAATGTTCGATCCCAACAGAGCTCATTGCAAGCCCTAGGCTCTGCTGGCACACGCAAAGATCTGTATCGACACGAACTTCTTCGGGCTTGCTTCCGAATTCGAGTTGAGGCACCCGGCATCATTTCCTCCAGCTCAGCCACTTCCCAGACTGCGCCGCCGTGTACCGAAATGTCATAACTCAGCTCGCATCCTCCGGGCGGCGGACTACAGGAAGTACATACGTAGAAGTGTTTTGCTATCAGCGACTCAAAACATCCACAGCATTCAACCGTTCCCAAATCGCTGTGAGTAAGCTCATGGCGGATGATTGTAGCCGGCACTATCGCCAATTCGCCTTCAACTTCCAGGTCGAGCTTCAACAGCGACTCCAGCCATCCCAATCAACTGGATTTACAACGCATTCGGTCTGACTCAGCTCTCGCTCGCCGATGGAGTGGAATTGGTACGCGTTTACCGCACCCAAACACCTGACGACCAATGGCCCAACAAGAAGCTGTTTGAACTGGAACTTTCCACCGAGCCACACCACCGAGCACTTACCGAACAATGGAATGTGATTGTAAGGGAGCCTATGGAATGATCAAAACCCGGCGATGCGGACCGCTCGACCTCCCAATCACCGGTCTATAAAACTCCACATGAAACAAATACGACAACATGTCGTCAAGGGTCATCGCGACGGACGCTATCTCGTGGTGGAAGCCGATCCTCGCGATCAGTGGACGCATATCTTCATCAGCCCGCTAGGAGTCACCGACAGGGCAGGCTCACCTGTTGTTATCCGCGTGATCAACGACTACTCGTTCCCCTCTGCGTTTGCAGTGAACGACTTTACCGACAGATCCAACATTCCTCTCATGGTATTGCCCCCGTATCTGGGAATTGCGCGTTCATTTCCCGGACACCCTATTTAGATGATGCTAGAGATGTATCCGGTGCGTTCAGGCACATACCTCTCAGTGCCGAACATGTCCATATGTTCGCGTTCAGGTTCGACAACCTTGTAGTGGTCGACCTTTCATGTGGATTTGGCTGGTGCGGTTCATGTATGGAGGAAAACCTGGCGCTGCGCACAGCGACGGCCATCGTGCTTGGGCTTCAAGCTCAGAACGAAATCACGTCCTGGTCGACCAAAATTAAATCTTTCGGTTTGTGGTGGGATACAGTATCTGGTACGATCTTCATTCCAGCAGACAAAATTCCAAGGCCAGAACACGGATGAGTCAAACATGTCAACGCTCAATACGTTCATCGGTAGCCTTCGTGATGTGACGACTTTCTTTCCAGCTGCTCGATCCTTTTACCAAAACGTTCAAGCCTTCGCAGCTACTCCAACGAGCGTAGAACAATTCCTGCCGATACCCGTGGAGATTTGTTGTGGTTTGCTGCTGTACGCACGCACGAGCAACAGCTTAACTCGATCCCTGTGTAACATTTTGCACTACTCCAGCCACCAACACGTCACGTTTTTCATAGACGGGACTGTGCGCCCTGGAACCTCAACTCAAACAATTCATATGCGTTCAATTCACTCAAGAAGTTCGCGATGGATTGCAGTCCTCCAAGCAAGAAAACTCCATCGATGTGAGGGAACTGATGAGGGCAGTGCTGGCTATATTGCACTGGGGTCCTACATGGACGGACGGATGTGTGCATCTGGCTATTTATAACGCAAGTGCGGTGGTTCAGCCGTCATCCCATCGCACGCATGTACAACCGCCTGATTTAATTATCGGAGTTTCGAAACTCTCTGACATGCTCGACACAACATATTCCGGGGGATAATACCATGGCGGCTGCAGGGTCACGCACGGGCGTGGAGTCCAGAGCACACGTTACACGATCTTTGGACTAACTTGTCAAAGGCTTGACGCAGGTTCCGATTTGCCCACCATTCGACAATCTCTCGAGAACCTGGGAGACATACTTAGCGGACATGCCATTGCAAGACCAACGACAGGAAAGTACAACACCAACTGGCATCAATGGTGCGAGTTCTCGGCGCGACTGGGCTGGTCTCCTTGTCTCACCGCCCAGGACGGTCAAGTAACAAGAAAATCGGTTGCTTCGCCGTCTACTGCTTGGGTCACAGGTGGAACCATGCAAATCGAGGTCCAGAAACTCCAATCAATCACACTCGCATTCTTGCGTTTATTGCATCGCCGCCTCGTCTTTCAGCTGCCGCAGCACCTATTGCTATGGGGCAGCGTACTCATTGTTTTTTTTCTTTCTTCTCCGGAGGTCTGAGTATTTACGAATCGGCCACGCACGACATTTCTACTGCCTCAAACGCGAGAATGTCTCTTCTCTGATGCACATCGAGGACCCACATCTCAGGACAGAGGAACATCGGTGACAATTCACCTGGAAGGGTTGAAGAACGACCAGTACGGACGCGGTGCATGGCGCACAATGCATGCGTCGGGAGATTCCATCATCTGCCCACTGACAGGCCTCCTCCACATCCTCCAAGCCAAACAACAGCCCGAAGCAACAGAGACTATCTATGTGGTGATAGCTCCGCGGCGATGGTGGCCACGGATCTCAAGGCGACGGCACGACATGCTGGTGTACCCAAAACCAACTACTCAACGCACTCAATCCGAATCGGCGGCGCCCCGCCCTGTTGAACGACCAGGCAGACCACTTAGCCATCAAGTTGCTCGGACGATGGATATCCAACTGCTTCGAACGCTATCCGAAACAAGCCACAGCGTAACATACAACCTTATTCCACCGGATGCTAGCAACCAGTTCCGCCCAAACCCGTCAGAGAAGGCGTCCACGAATTTCAACTTGGGGTCGCTTCCATGCCCTCACTTGGGCTGGTCGAAAGCCAAACATGCAATTTGCCACGATGACTGAGTTGTATCCTTGGAAATTGTAAAACTGGTACGGTGCCTTTGTGCGTGTACCTAGTGTTCTTGAAGACCACCAGTACGATGGCAGCGTTCAGGCTACGCCACTTCCGGCTCAATACCTTAATGTCCGAGACGTCCGTGGATTTTGACGCTATGTCTGCATCATCAGGACCCTACTTCCATATTTTTAAAGTTATCGCCTTCTTTAAGATGTTAGCTTCTGTGCTTACTGTAACGGGGTTACTCGATAAAGTACGGATATGAAGGTCACCCAAGTTGGTGTGACCACACTCTCCCTAAAACAGTACTCAGTACGTAAAGTTAACAATATATCAGTAGGTGGCTTCACAGCCAATATATATACATTAGACTAGGCTCTACTATGTTAGATAGTGAGACCTATAGATTTACACCAGGGCGGCTCTGCCGCCGTCTGCAATAATACATTCAGTTCACCTTTAACCTTAAGAGTTCCTGTGTCTTGTAAATACCGTAGTCTGTAAGCTTCTGTCTTACGCTCGTCCCTGTTCTTCGTATAAGAACGCTAAGGTAAACTACCTGCTTAAGAGACTCGCTGAGTCTGACTAAGTCCTCATCTACGCTACAGTTTACGGCAGCCCCGCTGCACTTACACTCCAAGTAAAATGCATTCTGCGATAAGCGTATGCCGATGTCTACTTCGTCTTAATTGTGGTGTTGTCCGGGAGAATACCTGGTGCTTCTGCAGAGCCCTGTGCGGACACACGGTGCTTCAGCAGAGCACCATGTATCCTGAGACTATCACTAAGAACTGTTCACGGCGGTCATGGCCGGCACAGACACCAGAGCCCGGTCACAATCTCCGATCTTGCCGAATCGCTTAACCACGAGGCCGACCAGATCTCCAAAGCCCTGCCGCGCTACTGCAGCTGGCATCTACCAAGGACTCTGTATGCGAGGAGACTTCGCTGGCTGTGTGCAGCCTAGATGGTGCTGCGCACCAAGAGTACTGCGGTTTGAACACTTAGCTTTACTGTGTGAGAATAACAACTTAGCGTAACGGGTGCTCTGGTGTGAAAGCTCTCCCTCTCACTAGGACTTTTGCGTCTCAGCGAGCAAGCAAGAAAGAAGGGCCTCCCATACCAGAACACACTGGTAGTTTGCCGGCACGTCAAGTGTTTTCCGTTACGTTTAATTACTTCCTGCTCTACGATCTATGGCACCTACGCTGCGTAGCTCGGAGAGCCCGGGGATACGTTCTGTGTTCTCTCGGTTTATGAGCCTAAACGGGAGCTCGTGGATGTGCTGGACTCCACCACGGGTGGAATGGTGAAGAGCGTGCTGACAAAAGTGAGGCGGAGGCGCCGCTGCAATCGACAAGTGTGGCGTCTGGTGTGCCCGACGATGCTGGAAATGTTGAAGATTCGACAAGTTCTTGTCGTGCAACTCAACAATTGGCTGAACATATTGAGTTTGTGAGAGTAATCTCGGAATCAAGAAATCCGACTGGCTCTGTGCTGTTGCACGACGCCGCAGCGCGTCTGGTGCACTCCTTGGCTGAAATTGCAGGTGGCCGACCACTGATAAGAGTTCTGTTGGAAGGCCTGGCCAGCGCCGACGGAAATCAGCCGCCGCAGCCATCAAGCGAGTCTGGAAGCAACGAACGCCCATACAGGTGGCCGGACCGATATTTTGCAATTTATAAAAGTATGTTAATATCGGTACCGGTACTTAACCTTTACTCTCCAAGTGCGCATACTTGTATGATCGCGAGCATACCAGTATGCTCCACTGAAACATAGTTTTTAGAAAAGCGACAGTTATTAGAATGCTATTGTTAGCCTAGCAATGAAGATGAAGGAAACGACTACATTCTCCTTTTTCTCGGGATCAAACACGCGCGTGAAAGCTACCATGATGCAAGTCGGGTCTCGCGTTGTTGGAAAATCTGACTTCCTCAGTTTGTATTGAATTTCATATGGTACTCAAGAGATTAGTCAAATTGAAGTGGAGAGGCTTTACCAAGCTTTATCTCTCCACTTCAATTTGACTATTCTCTTGAGCACCATATGAAATTCAACACAAACTCCTATACAAACTAACTTTGTCCGATCATACTAGTATGTTTTACTCCTGTCTACCTGTATGCTTTGGACCTGGAGAGTAAAGGTAAAAAACAAATGTATTGCATTAGCTGAAATATTTGTGCTTCATGTATTGTGGTTTTCAAGCTTTTTGCCGCCCATTTTAGCAAGCCATCTCCGAGGGGTCCGATTTACAAATCGGACCTTCGATAGGGATAGGGATGGGTATCTTGGGCCCATGTTGGGCAGGAACTGGCTGGAAGCAGAGGATTTCGAAGGAGGGAGGCAGAGGATTGACTTCTCGCGGTAGTTGCTGCTCAACGCGCGCTGCGGTTCATACAGGGGCCGCCCTCCGCTAAGCGCACCAGCGCGGATTCCACTACGACGTCGCCGTAAGCTATCCTCGCGGCCAAACAAGACCGCCCAAACGCTTGACGGCCCGGTACGGAGCTATAACCTGGTGAACGGCAAGGGGTAGAAACTCACTCACACGCTCTTCTCCGGATGTAGTTGGGAGCCGTGTTTGCAGTGTACTAACAAGCAGAGAGGACAGTCTACTGCTCGACAGGTTGGTTGCTCTACACGGTGGGTGTGGGCACTGACACCTCACTAACTTACACGTCGAAATAGCATCTTGACAACTGCTGGTGTGTTCCGCTTCGACCAACCGTAGCGTCGCTGAGCATGTCGGCCATCTTTTGCCGTTTCGTCCAGAAATACAAGCTGCTCTGCGAACGAGAAGATCGGGAGAAGCTTCGAGCGATACACTTCAATTTCAGCAGGTAAGGCCTCCTGGCGGCCTTGGAGAGCACCTTCCTGCTGAGATTGAGGTCGAAGTTGAGCACTCTACAAGTTGTTGATGTTGAAACAGTCGTAATGTCCGTTGATCACAAACTCTCTTAACTCCTCGATGTAGAAGGTCGGGTGGGACGAAACGTACGCTTCTACAGCAGCGATAACTTCAGGAGGCCATCGGGAACTGGTTTCACGTGGAGCCTTCTCGTTGACGATGCCCTTCTTGAGAAACAACTCATACCAGCGGTGAAGTGTTCTCTGCTTCGGACCAAACAGCTCTGAGACGTACAGACTTGCGATGCTGTAGATGTGCATCAGTGCCACGGCACTCCAGCGAAAGTCATCCGTATAAGCCATCGAAAAGCTGCAAATGCACAACAGCCTGGGGTTGAGGCGAGTCGCACAGTCCACTCATGTATGCCGTGTAAATGCGGCAAAACCGCGAGCTCTCTCCGTCAAGGGGCAGAGCTAACAAAAAAACCTAACCCCCGCTGTCATTTTGGACTTGCATGTTCACTATATCGGACCCCCTTGCTATTTCGGACTCGCTATCCCGGGATCGGATACCTCCGTTTGGCCAAAAACGATGAAAGGCACAATACTACGGGTACACTGTGTTTATAGCCGATACATAGAGGACACGGTGTAATATTATTAACGGCACTACTATTAGCTATTAGCATTTAATGTGAATCTCGTCAACCAATAGTACTACAAGTAGTACTATTATAACTTCCAGTGATACTTAAAGATTATTACCGGTAACATATAAATAAACCCGTCTAACCGCATAGTATGCGGTTAGACGGGTTTATTTTTCCATTTATTTACTCCAATATTTCGAAAAATGTTCGGTTCTGCGCACGCGGCTGAGGAGGCGCTGCCGGTCTTCTCGACGCGCGAGGCTCGCTTCCGCAAGGCGCGGGACGCCAACACGCTCGTGTTCTCCGTCCCGACGCGCTCCAGTCTACTCCTGCCGCTTTTGCGCCCCGCGTGCCATGCCTACGAGCAGCAGGACGCGCGCTGTCTGCACCTGCTGCAGGCCGCGGCGCTCGTGCCGAGTTGCAAGTGCCGGAAGCTGATGGCTACAGTGCGCCAAGCACTCAAGATGCCCCTATCCCCCACGACGAGGAGCCAATTGGAAGCGAGTCTGCTTCCGTTGCTCAAAAGTTGCAGGAAGAGGACCCGGAAAATGGCACACGGCCATTAATAGCTCTGCAACTTAAGGAGAAGGTGGCCGAGGTCTTACGTTGCTGGATCGCCGAGCCCGTCGAGGGCTTCGTACTGAGGAAGGAGCATGTCGTGGACGGCATGAGACTGGACGATCTGGTGGCTACACCGGCTGGAGCAGGTTACTTGAGGGGTTACCGTCGCGAGGACGGCTTCTGCACGGTCGTGTACCCCTGGGGCCACGGCTTCGTGCACGTCAAGGACGTTGAAAAGGTGCAACAGGCGCTGGACAAGCACCTTAAGAAGCGCACATACAACGAGTATGTTGCGCTAGAGCACCAGCAACTGTACGAGCAGATTGAAGGGCTGCTGGAGAATTTGCCGCCGCCACAGGTAGGAGATGGAGCCAAAAAGGAGCAGAGTGAGGACGGAGATGTCGGCATCGAGGAGTACAAGGAGCTACTAAAGTCACTGGAGGAAGAGGTACAGTTGATCATGGGGGTTCTTGTACGGTGAAGCTGTGCTGATATATTTGTTGTTGTTTGTTATTTTAGCATGTGGACACGACAGTTCTGCGTGAAGACTTGGGCTTTTTGCGTCGTGTGCAGGCGCTGGCCAAGAAGGTGAAGGATCTGCGTCGCGCGCAGACACCCAAGGAGCCTGAACTCAAATTGCAGCGTACGGAGGAAGACGACGAGATGCATGGCGAAGCCGAACAGAACCAGCCTGAAGAAGCGAAACCGCAACAACAGGAATTGGAAAAACAGTCTGTGGAGCCCGAGGCTCAAGAGATGCCTAGCAAAAGCAAAGAGGAAGAGGGGAGAAGCGGTGATCGTGGACAATCGCCATTTTTATGCGTGTTTTTTTATTTATGGCGGCCACAGTTGTGATGATCACACGTCAGTCATCTGCACAACGAAAATTGGGTGTTAACGTTTCGGTCGAGTTTTGCATGGTGTGCTGCGTTCACGAACAGAGATCACATTGAATGTAAGGCAACAGCATGATCAATACTACTGTAGTACGAAATAGACATCGCCTTCAGGGATTTTACAAGCGCAGCGCTACGCTCATCGCAGGGTGCCGGCCACGATATCTGTGCTGGAGCAAATACAGTAGACCTTCACTTCAACTTCAATCATCAAGCATACTACGTAGTACTTCGTAACGATAGTATAGTACTACTACGTAGTACTAGTTTTTGTTGCTTTTAGTTTTTCAACTTTCAACTTTTTAGTCGAAAGGCCTCCTCATACATGTAATATCCACCGTTATCTCGCCATCCACACGACTCTGCTGTTCTGCCACTTGACAGCGAGAAACAGCACGTGCGAGGACTGCGCCATCAAGTCCAGTGGCCTCACTATTGAAAGCAAATCACAAACATGATCTGCAACTTTAGCTCAAAACACCTGCTGGGTGATCGTTTACATGTTAGCCGTCTCGGCATCAACATTTGTCTACGAATTTTCAAATTTTGAAATGAGGGCACTGCGCTTGGCTGATGTACATGTAACTTCCAGCGGCAAACACCCAAGTTCTTGCAAATCTGAATGGGGTTCCCTGGGGTTCTGAGGCGATACCCGGTACGGTAGTTTACACTGCAGCAAACAACATTGGTTGACCAAGGTGGACATGCTTGGGGTACTATCTTCCTGTCTCGCACTCGTCAGCACCGGTACAGTGGTTACGGTAGTTAGTGTGTGTTCGAAAATAATGACACCTAGGGATAGGTTTCAGGTCCCCTGTACAATTGGTTGGAATTGAATCTGGTGGCATTATTTTAGCGAATAAGACGGTTTGAATAGTCCACGAACGACTCCAATTGGTTGGAAATTGATGGAGAGACCTCCACTCCAAGTCTGAAAAATATTAGTTTATCCAGGTTTTTCTATCCTTACAAGAAATAATGTGAGTGAGACTAATTACTGTAACCACTATAGTACTGTACGCATTCCAAACTTGCCTACGTTTCGACGATCATATGTATGTTTTTCATGTCGTCAGCCTGGTCGTCATTATGGCGAAACGATGCATATCGACCACCAAAGGCGGAGTAATGCAGATTAACCATTTAGACCACCCTCGGTAAGCCATCTGCAAAACGAATTAATCTACGCCTCAAGTCACTAATGCAGCAATTAACTTCGGTGATCGAAGACCAGCGCGCTCCGGAGTCTCGAGCACCTGCTTTCGTTGCAGCTGGCATCACTTAATTGCATGTCAACTAAAGATGTAGTTTAAATTTTAGGTACTTCGAAGTACATGTGTACTGCACAGCAGGAAGAACTGTTTGCCTGGCTTTTGGTTGAAGCAGTCTTCTGTTTGCCTAGAAGGCTGTCTGTCGGCCATGCGTTTGGATTGCAGCCGGCGATGGGAAGCAGAGGAAACGTGGAGAGAGAACAGCATGCTGTCGCCAATGTGGCAGCGTACGCCGGGTCAATCAATGTGTACATGTCGTTGATGCTGTGAGAAAGACACGCTTTTCACGATCTTAGGCTCGAACCGGTGGAATCCTCGTCCAGGTGCTTTCAATGAAGCCCGTAGACAATCCTTACAATTTCACGATTAATGGAGCGCGCAGCAGAACGCGCTCGTCCAGGGCAAGGTTGCACTCTAATCACTTCCTCATTTGCCTTCGAGCACTCAAGTCTTCAACCCCTCGAGCACACGGCGAACCATGGTTGCTTCGATCTCCGGCACCAGTCGCGCGATTTTCACGCTCTGCTCCCTCATCGCCGCCAACAGCGACATTGCCGCTGCTCAGACCCAGAACGACATCGGCTTGTGCTTGGACAAGGCTGGTATTGAAAGCTCGCTGCCGTCGACCTCGACCTGGACAGTTGACACCGAGGCGTGGAATTCGCGTGTGAGCCCTGTGCCTTCGGCCGTGGCCTTCCCAAGACCGAGGAGGAGGTGTCTGCTGCCCTGAAATGCGCTGCCGATGTCGGCATGAAGGTGACCACATTGGGTGGCAACCGATCGTTCTCCAGCATGGGCTTCGGTCGTGACGATGGTGCTCTTATCATGAACCTCAAGTACCTGAAGCATCTGGAGTTTGACGAGTCCACTGGCCTTCTGTCGTACGGTGGCCCCGTCATGATTTCGGAGGCTGCCAACTACATGTGGAACTTCTCCCGCACGCTTCCCCACGGCCGCTGCCCCGACGTCGGCATGACCGGTGTGGCCGCTTCGGGTTTCGGTACTCTTTCGCGCTCCAGCGGCACTGTGCTGGACAACATTGAGTCTGTGCGTGTGGCTCTTGCCAATGGCTCCATCGTGGACGCCGACGCCAAGCAGAACTCGGACCTGTTCTGGGGTGTGCGTGGTGCCGCCAGCTCGATGGGCGTCGTCCTCGACTTCAAGATCAAGACGTTCAAGCCACCCTCGCAGCTTGTGGTTAACTACACTATCGAATTCAACAAAACGGCTAAGCCTACGCAGCAAGACAACGTGGACGCCCTCATTGGCACGCAGAAATGGGCTCTGAGCAAGGACAACAACGATCTGGTGTCCATCCGTTTCAGCCTGAAGACCAAGTCGACTCTGCAGGGCTTTTTCTACGGCTCGAACAAGAAGGGGAGAAGGTGCTGGGGTCGCTCATGAAGAACCTGCCTTCCTCCATGGTGCTCACTACCACGGAGAACAAGTTCTGGCCCTCGGAGGAAATCACAACTCCTGGACTCTACAAGCAGACTCTTACCCCTCGTCGTTACTTCTACATCGCATCCGTGACGATCCCCAGCGCCACACCTCTCGACAACTCCACGGCTTGGGAGCTGTACACCAACACCGCCTTTGCTCCCAAGCTCCCGGACGCTTCGGCCTCGGGCTTCGTTGATATCTGGGGCGGCCGGTACGCTAAGCGCGTCAAGCCCGATGCTTCGGCTTGGAAGCACGACGACAACCTGCACCTAATCCGTTGGGACATGCGCTCGTCGGCCTTCAACGTGTCTTTCGCTGACAGCTCGATGGCTACCATGCGCGACGGTTTCTACAAGTTCGTGGACACCTACAAGGCCGCGGGCGGTGTGCCTGGAGGCTTCACCACATACCGTGATGAGAAGTGGACGGTGCCGGAGATGGCCGAGTACCTGTACGGTGGCGGCAACTTCGAGCGTCTGCAGAAGATCAAGACGGAGTACGACCCGAACGAGATGTTCAACACCGACCCGCAGGCCATCCCGGCTTTGGCTTAGACGATCGGATAGATCGAGGCGGATCCTTCGATCAAGAAGTTGTGTCCTCCTTACAATATGCATATAGTGAGCCCCTAGAACCTTTAGGAGTCAGGATAATACGTCTTCGCCGAGGTCATTGTTCATCATGCTGCATGATTCATGCATCGACAGGGTATCCGGATAAGTATTTGAAATAGTACCAGCATTTGGAAACGGCAATCATAATTTGATGTCATTAGTGAAATAGTGCCAGCATTTGGAAAAAGTTCTACTACGTACTACTGTAGTAGTATTACTACGTAGTAATATATTACCCTGCCCTAAACCTGATGGGAATTGGCAACCATTAAAAAAGCTGTCAAAGCATTCTGTGTGGTCCTGATTGGCCATGCTGTCGGCCAAGTGCGTCTCTAGGCGCGTGTGGTCGCTGGCCCGCACGCCGTCCAGCGCTGCCACCTTCGCCAGCAAACGCAGACCCCGCAACGCCAACCGCAACACGCCGCTCTCCCCGCGGGGCAGAAGCAGCGCCAGCAGCTCAATCGGCTGCGTGCGGCGCTGGCCACCGAGTCGCTGCAGCACCTGCCAGTGCCTCTGACGGCCGCCAATGCGCAGAACGCCATACAACCCGCAGCTGTCGAGCCATTGGACGCCGATGCCGAGAAGCGACAGAAAGAATTCGCGCGGATGCTGCGCCAGAAAGAGGCGAGACACAATCGCGTCAAGCACCTCCCGCTCTTCTACGAGAACTCGCCGCTGCTCCGGCGCTTCGGAGAGAGGTCACTCTGGGACTATGAGAACTTACCCAAGGCGAGTTTCGATGGACCCATTGCAGTGATCCACTCGGAGCTGGAGGAGCAGGAACACGCCGAGTACTTACGAGAGCAGAAGGTGGTGGGCGTGGACACGGAAGCCAGGCCCGACTTCACCCCACTCAAGGGCAAGAAGGGCAACCCCGTGTGTTTGATTCAGGTCAGCACGCTCGAACGCGCGTTTGTTTACCGGCTGCAACGCGGTAATGCGCTGCCTCCAGTGTTGCAGGAGCTGTTCGCCGACCCGGCAGTGCTGAAAGTGGGCCATTCACTGACGGACGACTTTCGGCAGCTCAAAGCGTCCAATCTCGTACAAGCGGTGAACTCGACGGTGGATACGCTGCATATTGCACACAAACTGGGATGCAGACGCCCTGGATTGAAGACGGCGTGTCAGGTGTTTCTGGGCGGGTCGCTCGATAAAGAGATGCAGGTGTCGGACTGGGAGGCGCCGCTACTCAGCCAAGCGCAGATCAGTTATGCGGCGACGGACGCGTGGGCACCACTGAGAGGTACGTTTTGTAAAGTGAGTGCTGCATTAGACTTTGGCACTCATGCGTTTCTTGTTTGGTGCAGTTTTGCTCGCGATGATTCAGCTGAAAGACACGAAGGAGCTCCTGCGGACGAAGAGCTACAATTCGTCTGCGCGTACAGTGGTGGACGAGAATCATGATGTGCTGTTGGGAAAGTTGCTTTCGTATGCCCTTCGTCACGAGGTGCCTAGAATGGGGTAACTTTTAACTAATCAAGTAGAGATTTGGTTTAGAATTCACACAATTTGATTTTTGGAGAGCTACCAACCAACATGGGCAGATGAAGGTTGTTTCTGTTGCCGTTATCGATTATCGATGCTTTTCACCACCCACGGTTATTGTGTCGGATTCGTGAGCACCAACCTGCAGCTCGCTGCAGCATGCCGACGTTTTCGAGCCACCGTTCGACGGGCTCGAGCAACCCACCACCCCAGTACGCGGAACCACAACTCGTGTCTCCATTTATCCAGCACATTCTGCTCCCAGTGCATGAGGTAACTTTTGAGGAGCTCTTCATGGCGCCTCACCTCGGATCTCTGAGACTGCTGATCATTGCGTGCAGTCTGACGCGCAGTTCCAGACGCGCCATTTTTGCCTTAAATTATCTTTCGTTACAGCGTGGTATCGAATCCTTAGTTGTAGCGTTCTCTTCGGTGCTTTCTCGAAGGAATGGGTGGTGAAGCAATTCCGTCGCGGACGCACGGGTGTCCGGGTTCTTGTCGAAGCAGATAGACAGGAAGTCGTGTGCTGTGGGCGACAGTTGAGCTGGGAACTCTGGGATGGTGGAGGCCGATGCGATGTGGAACATGGCGGTGAGCGGGTTGGACATATGTTCCTGTTATTCGCAGAGCGAACGCAACGCGAACCGAGAAGTATGCAATAATGCAGCAAATATGAGCCAAACCACCCTTCATCTGAATAAAAAGCAGTGCAGAACTCACCCAGGGCGGCTTCCCTGTGGCCATTTCGATCGTCACGCAGCCGACACCCCAGATATCTGCCTTTTGCCACGAGTCTGCGCCCTTCTCAGCGCGAACAAGCTCTGGCGCCATCCAGAACGGCGACCCCAAGCCTTCCCGCACGGACCTGAGAACGTCAACCATCAAGAGAGAGGAATCTCTATCAGCAAACGGGTTGTACTTCCACCATACGGGCAGCACACCACACCTCGCCGTCTTTAACAGGCCGTCTTCCTCTTCCGTGACCCGGTGTTGTACATCCGCGTCATCCGCTCGCTTTGCCGTCCCGAAATCTGCGATCTTGACGCCTCCCTGCTCGTCGTCGGCTAGCAGCAGGTTGGCGCACTTGAGGTCGCGGTGCGCGATGCCCAAACTGTGCAGATGCTGAAGGCCGCGCACCACGTCTCGCACGTAGCTGCGCACCATTTCCTCGTCAAACGGACCAAACTCCTTGAGCAGTCTACAGCCACAGCAATGACAGCAACCACAAAGAGTCCACAGCTGTCAACTCCAGCGCGTGGTACATGTAGCGTGAGAAGCTCCTCTGTCTCCAGCCTTCGGGCCGGTCCTTACGTGCTCAGCGACCCCGACGGAAGGAACTCCATGAACAGGTTCACTGTCGGTCCATAGCGCTCTGCCTCGTCCATTGCAGCAACACAAGCACAGCACAGCAGCCGTGTGAGTTCCAGCCAGTCAGCAGAGCCCAAAGGTCAATAGAAGACCCACCGCTGCCCAGGAATTGCACCACGTTGCGGTGGCTGTTGCGCTGCAGCAGTTGCAGGACGTCCAATTCGCGCTCGATCTGCGCCCAGGGCTGCACGCGCTGCAGCGAGTGAACTCCCGTCGTTGCCGAGCTCCAGCTCCTCCTGCACGAAGATCTGCTTGACGGCCAGGAGCTGTGCGCTGTAACAAATCGCTGACGTCAGTCGATTTGCATACAAACGCCAAGTGAAGGCGCCTCGTCGCCTGATTCAAAACGCACCTTGGCAGTCGCAGCGCCGCCGAGACCTGGCCGAAGCGTCCGCTGCCCACGCCCGGTCCTTTCTGCCACACGAGCGTCCTAGGCAGCAATTGCGTTAGCGCGAATGCAACGAAGGCAGCGAATGCGCCGCGTACTCGGCCGGCAGCAGTGCGAGCTGCAGCGACGACACCGCCTCGCTCTGCATCTTCAAAGTGACCCGACTATGCTAGCTGGCCGGGTGCTGCACCGCTCTGGAAAATAATTGTGTTTGCGCAACCGAAGGGGGACTCGGTCCAAGAGCGGGTGAAACGTATCGGATCCGATACAAACGGCCAAAGCGGGGATCCATGCCACCCGTCCGGGGGTCCAGATTAGGTTGCTCAAACGTTGCGCAAGCTGCTCGAGTGACGCGGCCTGCGTGACGCGGCGGCGGTTCCACGAGACGACTGGCTGACAATGACTTGAGCTGCGCACGTACGTCTGCTGCCTCAGCGCTGCCCAATGCTCGACGCTCGAGGCCTAAAGCCCCTCACCACCACAATTGGAGCCTCCTGGCCGTCACGTCTCTATCCGTGTTTGCACAAGTCACCAGCCGCTCTTATCCGCGCACGAGCGCCAGGCACAAGAACTTTCACGCCGCTTTTCGACCAACCACAGTGCTCTAATCGCATTGCGCAAACGGTTTGAGGTCACCCCAATAGTGGCCCGTGCCACATCCGGCGGTCGAAAAGGATCCCGTGCCGTGCCGGTGGCGTGGAGCTCCTCTCATTCCCGAATTTCCCCCGGCACGCCAACACCTCCACACCATGCGCCTCTTCCAGTCCGCCATGCGCGCGTCGTCGCCGTTGCTCAAGTCGCGCTCGTTCGCCACCAACGCGTCCGAGCTGCGCTCCGTCGTGTTCAAGGACCACCTGCGCACGGTGCAGATGGCCGACGCCAAGGAGACGGTGCTGCCCGGCGGGCGCGACAAGTTCTCGCTGCTGCCCCAGGCCTTCTCGGGCATCAAGCAGATCGGCGTCATCGGCTGGGGTTCGCAGGGTCCCGCCCAGGCGCAGAACCTGCGCGAGTCGCTCGAGGGCTCGGACATCAAGGTCAAGGTGGGCCTGCGTGACGGCTCGTCGTCCTTCGCCAAGGCCCAGGCCGCCGGCTTCAGCGAGGACAAGGGCACGCTGGGCGAGATGTTCGACGTCATCAAGGAGTCCGACATGGTGGTGCTGCTCATCAGCGACTCGGCGTGCGTCAAGCTGTACCCCAAGATCTTCCCGCTCATCAAGAAGGGCGCCACGCTGGGTCTGTCGCACGGCTTCCTGCTGGGCCACCTCGAGTCGGTCCACGAGGAGTTCCCCAAGGACATCAACGTGGTCATGATGGCCCCCAAGGGCATGGGCCCCAGCGTGCGTCGTCTGTACGTGCAGGGCAAGACGGTGAACGGCGCCGGCATCAACGCCAGTGTGGCCATCCACCAGGACGTGACGGGCGACGCGTCTGAAGTCGCTCTCGGCTGGAGCGTGGGCGTGGGTGCGCCGTACACGTTCTACACGACCATGTCGTCCGAGTATAAGTCGGACATCTTCGGCGAGCGCTGCATTCTGCTGGGCGGCGTGCACGGCCTGGTGGAGTCGCTCTTCCGCCGCTACGTGCAGAACGGCATGACCCCGAGGACGCGTTCAAGAACACGGCCGAGTGCATCACCGGTCCGCTGAACGAGAAGATCTCGCACGACGGCATCAAGTCCGTGTACGAGAGCTTCAAGGGCGAGGACAAGATCATCTTCGAGAAGGCGTACACGTCGGCCTACACGCCGTGCCGCGACATCATCGAGGAAGTGTACGACGACGTGGCGTGCGGCAACGAGATCCGCAGCGTGAACAACGCCGTGGACCGCCACGACCGCTTCCCGTTCGGCAAGATCGACCAGACGTACACGTGGAAGGTCGGTGAGAAGGTGCGCGCGGCCCGCGACGGCAACTTCGTGATGAACCCGTTCACGGCCGGCACGTACGTGGCCATGATGATGGCCCAGATCGACGTGCTCATGAGCCACGGCCACTGCTACTCGGAGGTGGCCAACGAGTCGGTCATTGAGTCGGTGGACTCGCTGAACCCGTACATGCACGCGCGCGGCGTGTCGTACATGGTGGACAACTGCTCCACGACGGCGCGTCTGGGCTCCCGCAAGTGGGCTCCTCGCTTCGACTACATCCTGACGGAGCAGGCCTACGTGGCCGTGGATGACAACAAGATCAAGAACGAGGCCAAGCTCATGAGCGAGTTCAAGAACCACAAGATTCACGAGGTGCTCGCCGTGTGCTCTTCCATGCGCCCCAGCGTCGACATCGCCGTCGAATAAGCGCTTGACGGTTTCTGAGTCAGCTTGTCCGACAAGCAGACAGATCGTGGTGCACGGCAAGTTGAAGCTTTGCATTGCGGGCCAGTGGATGACTCGCTGGGAAATGTTAGTGTCGCGAATGTGGATAGCTCCGCTAGCGCGCCTCCCATCGATAGGAGCAGCAAGATGCTTATTTTAATACACTTATGTGTGACTACAGTACATTGATCTGTCTTTGATGGCTCTGTCTTTGGCGATATTAGAGCTGTCCAAGAGAATTTTGCTTTGCCAGGTGACACGAAAAAGTACTGAAGCATGCCTAATTTCGAAGCACGACTAATTCGAGTGAAGGGTGTACTAGTAGTCGACAACAATTCCAGTAAATAAGCAATAGTTAACAGTAATGTTCCAGCAAAACAAATTCATAGACACAAACGAATAGATCGAGAAAGTAGAAAAAAGACAACATTGACGATAATCCTTCCTAAAACGTGCTTAGCAGACTCGTCACCAGAAGAAACAATAGCAAGCGAGTGACAAAATGTAAGGAAGGACCAAATGAAGGGCGTTTTTTTAAATTAAAATATCAAATGTCATTTTAAACGAATTGCAACCTACTCGCAGTCTCAAGTGTCCCCATCCTCTTGTGATCAAGCGCCACCTTCATCTCCCGCATTCAGCTGCAAGTCTCCCGCATTCGGCTGCAAGACTTCGGCGATGATCTGGCTAGCCAAAGTTTCATCTGCCACAAGGGCTCTCGCAATCACCATACGCAATGGCTCGGCCGGCGTTTCACCATTATCATTCATTACATCAGCTTCGGTTGTTAGCGAGGCGCCCTCATCGTCACTGTTCATGTGAACGTCCGCAGCAGGGAATCCCTCATCGCCACGACGAATGTCACCTTCTACCACCAGCGATCCACCCTCATCACCATTACTATCAGCATTGCCAGCACCCGGCGAGCCGCCAGGTATGCAATTGGCGTCGTCGTCGTGCTCAAACACAGTCCCGAATAGTAGCAAATCTTCTCGCCGAGTTCGCAGCTGCTGCTCATGGCGTACCCAACGACGATTGCGCTCGTCAGCTACACGTGCCGCTCGGGCGTCATTGTAGGCGTTATCTGCTTGAACAGCTGCCAGTTTTGCATCTCCATACTCCTCAAGATGAGCATCCATCACAGTCACAAAATTGTCCACGGAGGGCCTGTTTACACCGTCACGCTCCATGCGTCGATTAAGCTCGACCTCGTCATCCAGCACCAGTCGAGATGCTGCGAGCTCGCGCACAATTGCATCGTTACGCTTCCTTCAATCAACTAGACTAGAGATGGAAAGTTGTGGATTGTGGACTCTGCGTTGCAAATGGTCAACTATCGCTTTGAACTGCGCTTGTATTGACTTGTTGATTGGATCTGATCCGACTATATGTAGCCAATTCTGATAGACGAGTTCAGTTAGACGAGTTCAATGATATTTATTCGGTAGGATGCACCCATACACAGTGCAGCGGGCTGCAATACTACAAGCCGATGTGTTTTCGAGTTTGAAGGCGATCATTTTCCGTTCTCGCCTTCGTCAACAGCTCCACGTGTTCAAAATTGCTGACCGTTTTAGCTAACTTCATTTTCGTGCGAGTGTGGTCTGTAGCATTGGTTAGTCAGTCAGGAGTACAATCCGAATGGATTTATTCATCACCATTATCATCAAAGCTATTGTTAATCTCACCACTTCACTGTAACTAATCAAATATCCGTCGATGCACAAACTCCATTCCATGCAAGGCGCCTTCAAATGACCTTCAGCAGCGGTGGCGGATTACTCCGTTTGCTGTGTTCCCCTCTCTTCTCAATTGCAGGAAGAAGCGATGTCGCACATCGCTTCTTCGTACACAGGTAACCCATACTCAGCGCACCACAACTGATTCCGGTATCTCCTACAGCTCGAGTGCGAGCGGCTGCAGCGGGGAGAAACTTGTCGAACATTGGCGTGGTATGTCGAATCGTACGTGACGTAGCCTTTCGCCACTCCATCGTAGATTCCCACGTACTCAACCAGATGAAACACGTACACGGCACCAGGATCGAACGCGATGTTGCGTCTGCCGCCATTCACCATCGCACCACCCCAAACAATTACTTGCGCGTACGTGATTCTCTTCACGACGTTAATTGCCTAGCACGTTCAGTTGCATTCGCCCCAGTAAAGCATGTCCCGCGTCCGCTAATCAGCCGCTTAGCCGCCAAACAGCAGAGCTTCAGCGTCACAACTGTATCAGGTTCGGGTCGTTTCTCGAATATAAATTCGCGAAAAGCAGAGACGCTCGAAAAATAATTCAGCGCCTCCTCTTCCTTTTGTTTAAGCACGGCGTTCCAGATAATACTCAGGAGGTCCATGACGCGACGTTGTTGGTAAGGCGAGAAAATCCGAAATGAGGATTTGACCCAAAGACCAGTCATAATTGAATTTAGCGTCCTTTTGTGAAAGAACATTTATGCTACGACTCATTTTAGTCCAAAGAGCCCAAACTTCAACGATGTCTTTTGTTGGTTAACATGTACGCTTAAGGTATGCTCCTACTCTTCTTCTCTCGTGTCGTCTCCTAGTCGCAACCTGGAGTGGAGCTCCTTTAGTCCTCTGCATTACCTTCAAACCACTCGCTTGGAGCATGCTTCGACTCGGTCTCTTCATCGCTGCAATCAGAACCTTGGCTCATTAGTCCTCTGCACTACCTACAAACCACTCGCTTGGAGCATGCTTCGACTCGGTCTCTTCATCACTGCAATCAGAACCTTGGCTCTTCGACTCGGACTCGTCTTCACTACCTTCAAACGACTCGCTTGGAGCATGCTTCGACTCGGTCTCTTCGTCGCTGCAATCAAAACCTTGGCTCTTCGACTCGGACTCGTCTTTTTGCGCGAAGGAGCTGGGGCTGGGACGGAGGCTGGAGGCGACACGATGTCCGCACTGCTCTCATTAGCGACTGCACTGTAGCCACTTGCCTCATCATCACCTTGCACCAGCTTGGAGCGTTTCGCTGGGGTGAGCCGGCTTCCAAACGAGTCGAATCGGCTGGCCTCATGCCAAGCAGCAATTGCAGCTTCGTTAGGTCCCACTGCTGAAGCACCGTCCCGGCCCGATGGATGTGGTCAATCTTGCGGCTCTTCCTCGCGGCGACGTCTGCTGCGGCGGCTGCACGCTGTGCAGAACGATACTCTTCAAACCGCAAGTTCACCAGATTCGCGGCGTCAATCCGTGCAGGATCGCCGGCAGGGTGCTCGCCAGCAATTTGCTGTAACATACGATGGGCCTCGACCAAAGCTGCAGACGCAGCTTTCTCCGCTGCAATTGCTTGGTCGCGGCTCGATTCGGCTGCCTGCAGAGCACTTCACGTCTACGAGGTGCGAAACGTTGTGAGAATCAGCATCAACAAACCGTTTGTGAATTCTCACAGCTGGGACAAGGCGAGGAAAACCTGAGAACGTAACACGGAAATTTACAGTTAGTTGGAAGCAGTTTCGAACTAAATTACAACGATAGTAGCATGAGCTCAACAAACCTTACCGTCGCATCAACACCACGTCCACGAATCGAACACACAACACAACTTGTTCTTGACATGGCCACTAGAGCCACCACCGACGCCGCGTCCACAGGCACAACGCGCAGCACAACTTGTCATGGCCATTAGAGCCACCGACGCCAACGCCGCGTTCTTGGTCGTAGATATGGCCACTAGAGCCAGTGCCAATACCGCGTTCTCGTGCAGAGAGTTCGCAGTGCTCTCCGTCTTGTCCTCTGTGTATGGCGTGCTTTCCAAATACACCCAATGGAGCTCTTCCAAAATTGCACATTTACGATTGCAAATCTCAAAAGAGTGAGTTTTGTGCTATAAAATGCGTTGTCATTGTGACCCGTGCCAAAAACGGTATATTTTGTGTAATGGGTACATAAACCTATTGGCCCCCATGGGGCCACTCCGCTGGCAGGTTCCTGTTGTAAGCATACTGTACTTCATCCCATTGTGCCGACCCAAGCGGTGGAAACTGCTCGACGAACGCCAGCAGACCTGTCAAGCATAGCAACAGATAACTATCAGCATTAAACACACAATAGCAATCACTTGAGGAAACGTACGATCGACTTGCGGCGTGATGAAGCCTTTCCGCGACCTGCTGTCGGGCGGCGGGTCATGAGGAGCTGGACGTGATGCGAAACAAGAAGTGCCTACAAGAAGCAGGCTCGAGCTGCGCAACAAGCTCGGCTTGCCTGACTGGCGGTTGGACTGCCAACCAGCCACACATCTGGTACCGTTTTAGTGGTACGAAAAGTGCGACGAATGTCACAATGTGCGGAGACCCGATTTCCGTCTCCACAGTTTGCGGACGATTTGCGTTGATGTTTGCGTCAGAGGTGTGACAGTAGCAATTTCAGGTTTTGTGTGGTTTTTGGAAGAGCTCCAATGACGCCCAACAGCCGAAACTAACATTAAATCAGTGGGTACAGCAGTATTTTTGAAAAGTGTAGCCAAAGACTTTTTACGAAGCTCTTACGAGCCTGCGACGCTGCGCACACGGCCTCCCAAGTGGATACATTCGATAAATCAGGTCTCTGGCCAGAGAAATCAGAGACAGTTGTAATGGATGAAAGGGTGGCGGCCTTCGGCCACCTATTTTAACTTCTACCTAAAGTTCCATCGAGTCACGCAATCCGCACGTCACATCCGGAGGCGACCCTTCATACTGGAAGGACAACTGCCGGCCCCTTTTAAGGACCGTTAATTTTTGGACGTGCTTATCTCTGTTTGAGCTACCGTCTTTCTCCTTCTTTCGCCTTCTAATGCTCGTATACGGAGGGTTTTACCCCAAAATGGCCCCTGTGTTGGGAATTATTAAACTAAACCCTAACCCTTTCTATATATCCGAGAAAGAAGACATGTAAGCAGGGTACTTTAGAAGTAAATAAGAGTAAAAGTATTTGTCGTGTAAGATTATAGGGAGCTTTGCCCCAACGAGCCGAACTGGTGTGTCTGTACTAAGTATACGGTAGGGCTGGTGTGAATCGGCTCCAGGTGCCTCCGTTAGCGAACGGAGACCGTCGAAGAAAGCGCAGGTTGGAGGGAAGGGGTTGGGGAGAGGAGAGAGTAGCTGTACAAATTTATTAAAATAGGTTGAGTGGCTAGAAGGGCTGTTGCAGTCAAGCTTGCACAGGATGGAGCTAAGTCTTGAATGGGTAGGAAGCAAGTACTACGAAGAAGAATGAAAAAGACAAGATCGAGGTAAGTTGTTTATCGTACTATTGCACTTGGCTACGTCTTCCTGGTTGCGTACATGCCGTGGTGTGAAGCAGATCGGATTCGTGAAGTGGCTAGAAGGGCTGTTCTTGTAGTCAAGCTTGCACAGGAAGGAGCTAAGTCTTGAATGGGTAGGAAGCAAGTACTACGAAGGAGAATGAAAAAGAAAAGATCGAGGTAAGTTGTTTATCGTACTATTACACTTGGCTTCGTCTTCCTGGTTGCGTACATGCGGTGGTGTTGCGATTTGTGTCCAGTTTGGAGCTTCAAGCTGGAGAGCAACGCACCGCAGCCTCCCAGAGAGAGACATGACTCAAGAACCCAGGAGAAAAAGAACCAACTGCCGTGAACCGCTCTCTTTGCATGTTGTAGGAGCTCTCAGTCTTGAATTTGGCGCATAAGGATCACGACTCGGGAGAAGAGAAGACTGGAAGCTAAGTAGGAATAGGACACTTCATTTCATTAGTTGGTGTCGTTCCCGACGTTAGTTTGTTAGTCTTGCTGCGGACCCGACTCGCAACAGGGTTCTGAGCCCAAGGTTAACGGAAAGTTGACGGCAGATTTGCACCAAGACCGGGGCAACGTGCTCAAGAGATCCAAGATGACCAACAAAGTCGAACTCAACAAGAACGGTCGCCAGTGGGCTAACAAGTCCAGTTCTGGGTGTACTACAAGAACATAATGGAGATTGCGCTGGAGGAAAGGTGTGCTCGCGTACGCTAATGGCGACGAGACCCTAGCCACCGGTGCAAATGCCGACGATACGAAGAAATTCGCGGAGGCACGTGAAACAAATCATCATGGCGTCGCTCTCGATGGAGCTGGGGCAGAGGTTGATGGTCACGAGAACGGTGACGGGCACGTGGGAATACCTGGCGGAGTTATACGAGGGCAAGCAGAACGTTGCCACCCGCACAAACCAGGAAATAATTCTCTTTAACAAGCTTCAAGCTACCAAGTGCAAGCCCAACTGGGACGCGGCGCAGCATGTCGACAAAATTTTCATGATGCGCGCGCAACTGGCAGCTTTGAACGCAGACATGCGTGATGTCATTTTCATCAACATGTTGATGAGATCCCTTCCTCAAACCCCCGATTTGACCGGCTGCGAGGAATGGTCGAGACCGGCGCTTCGGAAGTAGACACGCCAGAGAAACTCAAGGACCAAATCGTTCGCATGGATAGTTACAATAAGTGCGACCGTGAATTGTCGCAGATCAGTGGCAACGCCCACGGCGCGCAGCCCCAGACGCAGCAACAAGGGCAGAAGCAGATCTCTCAGCCACCCTCGGGACATAATGGAGGAAGCAGGGCTGTTTCCCCGAGAAAG